>ML833493.1:17301-28832 GCA_009831015.1 Picea engelmannii
TAAATCTTGGGTTGTAGGTAAAAAAGTAGTTTCTATTCGGTCAAAATCTGCATGCAAGTCTGACCCTAGTTTGCTAGTCCGTAGGGTGTTTTTCCCAACAACAGAATTGGCGACCATACTGGGGAGAATACTCTTTAGGGTTCTTGGATTTATTTAAGTTTTTGGGTAGTTTAAAGATTAAGTTTTCTATTTTTTCTTTGCTTGTATTTTTCTATAAGGTCTGAGCTAGCAAGGAGTCTGGTTTTCCATACCAGCTTTCCCTGACTTTTGCTTGACTGTAGTTTTCGGGACACACAGAGGTACACGCGACCTGCAGAAGGCATGCACGCGTGTACCCGTGCCCTATCCTCTTACAGCCCACGTGTGAACGCTAGCTGTAGAGATAGCAGTAGCATGTAGGAGTTCAGAGAACCTTAGAGGCAGTCCTCCTCTTCCCTATCAGAATTACACATTCTCAGGGGGTTTTCTGGAATCCTGTTTGAGTCTTGCTGGTTCACAATACTATCTCAGATTGTCTTTTTTCGCCTTATTATTCCTTACATTATTTGTATTTTTCGTTAGAAAGAGCATCCAAGCCTTCAAGGGACCCTGGTTATCAATACCAGAGGCCTCTTCCTAGTCTGGACTGTCTGTTTTCATATTTTTCCTTAGAATTTAGATATACATGCGGCCTGTGCAAGGTCATCCCGCGTGTACATGCTTTCTGTCTCTGTTCAACACGTGTTTGCACACGTTCTGTTTTAGTGACAGTCGCATGCTTGGACAAGCTACTTTTTGTTCAGGGTGGGGCATTCATCCCCTCCTTTGATGAGAAGTATTCCTCTCAGGTGTTTGAGTCTAGGTTTGAACAATCAGTAGGTTAGGTCATCTTACCCTTAGCCTGTTTTTTCTCAGTTAATAGTTGACAATTTTTTTTTTTTTTTTTTTGNATTTTTTTTTTTTTTTTTATGGTTTTTAGACAAGCTTGAGAGTCTTTGTTTTTTTTGCCATTGTGTGATTCTTTACTTTGATTCTTTGCGATCTGTGCTTTAAGACAAAATTTGTTTTTTGTGGTTTTATGCTTGTCGGTATTTTCCCTTTGTTGCTTTACTAGCACTTGAATAAAAAAAAAAAAAATCTCTTTTCATTTCCTTCTTTGGTTGAAAGGTTTGTTTCTGCATCATTAGCTAGGGAAAAGTATTTTGTTTCATAAGTTTTTGCAGTCCACTTAGATCATAAGTAGCTCGTAGTCGAGCGAAATTCCTTTAAGTTTGCTGTATAAAATCTTAGAAAAATAAAAAAAATAAAAAATAAAAAAAAATCTTTCTTTGTGAAAAGTTGTTGAAATTTTGCATTTAGTAAAAGTCTTTCGTTTCCATCTTTTTTCATTCGTTTTTTCTTTCATCTTTACACATAATTAGTTTCACCCTCATACCCCTTGACGTAAGATAAAACCATAAAAACAACGCTAATTTTAAAAATCTACTAGACTTTTATGTTTGTAGGGTTCACAAACTAGTTCAGGACTAGGGCCTTGAATTAGGTTGGAGAGGAAACTCTTCAAGGCCATACAAAACCAAACATTAGAGTCTGAGATAGGGAGTGTCTAAGTCTAGTTTTGTGGAAGTTATCCGAGACCCCCCTCTAACACAGGGGATAAACATGATGTCGCATGCGGAAAGGTAGCAGAGATAACCCCTCCAAAGCCGGACCAATCGTAGTGGAGAACACATATAGAGGGCTTGTTTTGGGATTCCGTTGTTTGCATTTGCCACGGGGCTTCGTGGGTCTCGAATCCGTTCGAGGTCCTCAGTTGTCTTCCAGACCATTTTCTCTTGATACCCTTGACAGATTTTGGGCTTGATACCCTGCTCATTGTGGTCTACCTAATTTTTGACTATACCCGCCTGGTGACTGTTCGCATGCTGGCAACCTAGTTGCCAATCTTTTTAGGGACATACACGGGTGATTACGGGGGTATACCATGGTACCTAGGATAGACATCGGGCCACGCTTTGCAGAGTATACCCGGAGGGTGCTTCCGTATTCGAGTTTCACTTGCACCGGTAAGTTGCTCTAGTGTTGGTTGTTGTAACTGTTCTTCCAAATAGTTTAGTGATTGCTTGATTTATCTCTTAGGGGATTCTTTTTAGTGTGTGTTACTTTTGAACATTTAGAATACCTTAGTGTGTCTTGGATCTTCTCACACAGTGGAGGATCTCGAGCTCCACCTGTCATGAAGGCTTCTTGGCCTGCCGCCGGTTACACTGGAGCCACCCCCGCCACCATTAAGGCGGAAGCTAGACCTACAAGGGTCTTTTGAAGCGACCGGGTTACAAACCTTTGTGCCCGAACAACTCCTGGAGGAATCAACTGCTAATCTTGGCTCGGTTGAAACCCCAACCACTAATATCTTGGCATCGTTTATTGTACCAATCCAATTTCACGAACGCCAGACAGTGCCTCACACAACTATGGAAACAAACACTGTTACTCTTTCCGAGAATTATTCAATTCCCACCACAATTGCTACCACAAGAGAGTCATCTCCTAACTTACCGTCGTCGGTCCAAGCCACCATGGTCTCGGCTGCAACTACGTCACACAATGGACCGAACCCATCTATGGCAGCGACCATAACCCCCTTCACACCTAATGCGACAGGCCCTCCATTGTCATACGGTATGCCTAGTTCAGGTACAAGTCTTGCACTAACCTACTCCACTTTACAGATTTTGGGTCTGGGGGCATGGATCTCTAATGCTCCTCTACAAGGTCAACTTGGGGGCACTCCTGTCCCTTTTAACGCTTTTCCTTACGCAGGAGGTTATATCCCTCCTTCATCCCCCTCGCTTGGTGGTCCGCATCAGCAGTTCGCCGGGCAACCTACACACACTAGTTTATTTGGAGTAGGGAGTCAAGGAACACCTGCACACAGTATGCCGGTAGGTTTGACACCGTTCTCTTGGAACAAGACGTTTGGTAACAACACTTTTTCATCAATTGCTTTCCCATCTGGGGGAAATCCCATTTTTGGACAATCTACTCTTGCACAGGGTACTATTCCTGCGTAGGGGGCACATACAACAGGACCTTGGAACTCAGGACAAGGATCCGTTGCTTCCTCTGGAATGCCGTTCTGGGGTAATTCTTTCCACAGTCAATGGAACCCTGGATAGACTACTATGCCTCTCCCACCAGGACCGTCATGGGGTAATCCTTCACAAAGTTCTTCGAACATGATGCATGCCCAACACTCTATTTCCTTTATGGGAAATCAGTCGATGATGTCTCCACAGATGCAAAATCCTTACGCTGGTTAGGGCCATGGTTTTTACCAGAATCTGGGCCAGGAGCCAAAATTTCCCTGGCAACCTGGTGCCAGTCAAACTCCAGGACCCTTTTTACCAGGTTATCAGTAGCAACCCAAACTACCATTCCTGGCGACGTTACACTTGCTAGATTTGACAAGGTTGTTAAATGATCCTATTTGTCACAATCCATGTTGGCCTGCTATGCCGACGAAGTTGCCTTTGGACATTCCAAAGTTCGAGTCCAAGCCTAATGAAGATCCAGGTGATTATGTGACTACCTTCCATCTTTGGTATTCATCTAACTCATTGAAAGATGACTCCATACAATTGCAATTGTTTCAACGTACTCTTATCGGGAGTGCCGCGAAATGGTACATCGAGCTCGATCGCTCAAGATACTCTTCTTTTGGCGAACTGGCGATGGCCTTCCTTAACCATTTCCAGTTACCTGTGAGATACAACGCTGGCACAGACCTGCTCACCAATTTTGAACAGACAACAACGGACCATATCTCTGATCATATCCGAGAATGGAGATGCCCGAAGAGTCTAATCAAAGTACCAGTCCCACTGGAATTCCTGCTTGAGTGGTTTCTTAAGTCTTTGGTCCCACAGTTATCCAAAGACGTCGCGACTTCCATAGTTTTCTTTGAGTAAGATGCCATCATGAGGGCTCAATAGTTTGAGCTCATCTATTCTCAGTCTGGTTTATTATACAACATCTTTCCAGATGCACCACGTTTGATACTGGATAAAACTAGACAGAGAGTTGGACCACATGCCGATGGTATTGTTGGTTCAACACAAACCAAGCCTGCTAAGCAATTGACAAAACAGTTGCAACAGTTATCCATACAACACACAACGGCCAACCAAACTACTGCTTTGGCTGCTCCCCCTACCCAAACGTCGGAAGTACACTCCGTGTAGTCGACTAAACCAAAGGCCCCCCAACAGCCTGAAGGGAAGAAAAAACAACGAAATAAGGGTAGGGGGGATAAAAAACCCATTGATAATACTGGCGGGGACAACACGGAAAAATGGAAGGCGAAGTATCCATGCAAATTTTGTGCGGAAGACCACCCAACCCATCTTTGTCCTCAACTTGCCGAGGCCCAAAAGTTTGTCACACAACAACAACAGGCAGTGTTGACTAATCCCTTTCAACATGGGCAAAATTTAACTCAAGCCTCTACAAGCACAGAAGGGGGCAGCCAAGAAACCTTCCCTCCTCCAAACAATCCCCCATCCATGAACGTATATATGGTTAGGGGTGATTCTTTCATAACGACTAGAGCGCACGACTATAGTAAACAAAGCGCTTTTGAGAAGGGTAAAGAAGCTGATCTCCCATCTCTTCATCTACATATTGAGAAGACGTTGGAAGAAACAATGACACACATTCCAAAGGGTGCATTTAAAAAAGATTCTCACAACCCAAACGCAAGGGCCGACCAGAATTACTCTGTGGTGAAGGATTTATCACAAACCCCTTGTGCGATGTCTGCTTTGGAGGTCCTCCAAAGCTGCCCTGCTAAGAGGAAAGCCTTGTTAACCTCTTTGGGCTCTACTGAGACTTGTAATCTGGGTACCATCATGTTAGATACAACCGACTTAAAACCTCGTCTGCCTTACCACGTAGCGTTTCAAATAGTAGTGGCTCATTCCACGAAATTTTTTACACGAAATATCTTCCGCACGGTGGTCGACGAGGGTGCCTCGACATGCGTTATGTCGTTAGCATGTTGGAAGGCCATTGGACAGCCCGCTTTGTCTCCATCACCTACTCTCCTCACTACTTTCGACGATAGTTCTTTCCAACCACATGGCATCGTTCCTTCTTTCCCTGTGCAGTTAGGAGGGAAAACCGTGTGTGTCGAAGTAAAGGTAGTCAATGCTCCCCTCGACTATAACCTCTTGTTAGGATGGAGTTGGACTTATGCTATGCAAGCTGTTGTTGATACCATTTTCTGAGTCTTATTGTTTCCACACGAGGGTCGGATAGTGACCATCGATCAACTGTCCTTCTCCAGACCTGACCCAGCTTTGGGGGCATCCATGGTCCCAATGATAGATAATCCTCAATTAGGTGTCGTTAACGTAGGAGTTGGTTTGTGCCCATCCTTGATGGGTACCTTCGATTACCCACCTCCTCACGACGATGTCAAATTTATATCTAATCACCATAAGGTTGAGATTTTTCAAGTTTCGTCGTTCCGCACAACTTACTTTGAGGATCCTTGGATTCTTCCTTCCCCATCAACCATGATGGATGAGACAGGGCACTCAGGCATGTCCATGCCCTTGTCGGACGCTGAAGTAGCGTACTCTTTAGTTCAACAAGCTTCAACTAACCCTGATCCGACTCCCGCACAAGAGTTAGATCCACTTCTAGAGCCTATTTAGGCTCAGGGTTCTCTCGCTAACGTCGATTCGGTAGACTTAGTCTTGCCTTCTGACGAAGCAGTAATCGAAGAAATGACTAGTCCGGACAAACCTTGGGAAGATCTTCATCACATATCATATTTTCTCCTAGAGTTAAGCTGAATCGAAGCAGGAGAATTCACCATTACCATGACGGGAGATCAACCATGTCCTATTAATCTCTTAGCTACACAGGAAATTTATGCTTAGGGTAATATGGCGACTATCGCTGAAACTATACCCATCAACATCTCCTGAAACCCTGGCATCATGGAGAATGTCTTCGTCAGAGCGGATTGCTCCCCCAAAGAGATTCAAATTTACATGGGTCTTTTCAAATAATTCCGCGATGTTTTTGCCTGGTCTTATGAGGAAATGCCAGGTATCGATCCGAAAATAGTTGAACATGAAATCACAACGTATCCTGATGCCAAGTCTGTTCGACAAAAACTTCATCCAGTCAATCCTAAGAAAGCAACAGCCATCAAGATTGAGGTTGAGAAATTGCTAAAGGCAGGTTTTATTTATCCTATCCATTTGACTCAATGGGTGTCAAACCCTGTGCCGGTCAACAAAAAACAAGGCACGATTTGTGTATGTACTGATTTCCGTGATTTGAACAAGGCATGTCCCAAAGATAATTTTCCAACACCATTCATTGACCAGATCATTGATGAACGTGCCGGTTGTGAAGCCTTTTTGTTCATGGATGGTTTTTTGGGATATAATCAAATCCAAATCAAACCTGAAGACCAGCAAAAAATGACATTCATTTGTCCATGGGGTGCATTCTCATATCGTAAGATGCCTTTTGGCCTTAAAAATGCTGGAGCCACATTCCAACGGGCCATGTCTTTTGCTTTGCATGACCTCAAAGATATAGTCGAGGCCTATTTAGATGATTTAACATCACTCTCTCGCAAGCGAACAGATCATCCCATGCACCTTAGACTAATATTCGAACGTTGTCGCTACTTCATGATTCTCTTGAATCCAAACAAGTGCAGCTTTTGCGTAACGTCAGGACATTTGTTAGGTTTCATCGTATCAACAACAGGGATCATGGTCGATCCTCTTAAGGTGGAGGCAATAATCCAGTTGCCCCCCCCAAGCACAATCTTACAACTTCAGAGTCTATAAGGCAAGGCGAACTTCTTACGACGCTTCATCGCCAACTATGCCGAAATCACCAAAGGCTTTATGCGTTTACTAAAGAAATACGTTCCTTTTTTCTGGGACGAAGCCGCTCAACGCTCTTTCGACGCATTGAAACACTCCCTCACAACCACACCTCTGCTATGACCACCTAACTATAACAAAGATTTCTTATTATATCTGGCTGCCGCAGAGGCAACCATAGGCATGGTTTTAGTTTAGGAAGACGATTCATTTTCAGAATACGTGATCTATTACCCGAGCTGAGGCCTCGTAGGACCATAACTCAATTATTGTCATATCAAAAAACTTGCGTTGGCAGCAATTCATGTTGTTCAACGGTTCCATCACTATGTTCAGTTTCGCAAGACCACTGTCATTGCTGTCATGAATCCATTCCAGTACATGTTGACACGACGAGTTATAGGAGGAAAAATCAGTAGATGGATAGTCATCCTTCAAGAATTTGACTTAGACTTCGTTTCAGCTAAGTCCAAGAAGTCATTGGTCTTCGCGGAGCTTATTTCGGAACTTCCGGTTGAGTTAGGTGACGTTGTGCCCGAGGAATCACCTATCCGGAGGGATATGTTTTTGATTGCATCTTCAGACCCCTGGTAGGGAGATATACTTATCTATCTCCAGACTTTGAAGTGCCCCACCTCTGCTTCTCGTGACAAGCATCGGTGGATACGCCATCATGCTAAGAATTATCTCATACTCGATGATACGTTGTATCAGAGAGGTGTACACTGCATCTTGCGTCGATGTCTCACTCATGAGGAGGCCATCATAATGCTCAACGATTGCCATACTGGATCTTGTGGTGGTCATTTATCTGGGTTGGAAACAACCCAAAATATTCTACAAACAGGTTACTTCTGGCCCACACTTATCAAAGATTGTATCGAATCGGTCAAGAAGTGCCATCCAAATCTTCTCTTGAAAGATGAGGGCACATCCCGCTCCTATGTTTCCTGTCATCACAGTTGGTCCCTTCAATAAGTGGGGGATTGATTACACTACATGCAACCCCCCGTCAACAAAGGGGAATCACTATATCATCGTAGCTGTCGACTACTTCACTAAGTGGGTCAAAGCTATGCCAACATTTAAAGATTATGGAGAGACTGCAACTCTCTTCTTATTCAACCAGATCATAGCAAGGTTCGACGTCCCATGAGAGATTGTCACTGACCATGGTAGTCACTTTCAGAACCAAATGATGACCGAATTAACATCAAATCTTGGGTTACGACAGGAACATTCGTCACCTTACTACCCCCAAGCCAATGGGCAAGTGGAAGCTGTAAACAAAACTCTTAAGACTATTCTACAACGAAGTATCAACTCAGCCAAGTCAAATTGGCATTTGATGTTATACTCAACATTATGGGCTTACCAAACATCTGTTAAGACTGCAACCGGTTTCTCACCTTTTCAACTCGTTTACGGGCTGGAGGCAGTCTTTCCCATCGAATGTCAAATCCCATCTCTAAAATTGGCAGTATAGTTATTGCTAGACACTTCTCTGCTTGAAGAACAGTTAGTACACCTTGAGCAGCTTGATGAACAGCGTCGCGATGCGGCCCTGGCCAACGAGGCTCACAAACATAAGGTCAAGTGTCAATATGATAGGTCCGTTCGTCCTCATATTTTCTTTGAAGGCGACCTTGTCCTGGTCTATGACCAAGACAAGGACCCCCCGGCGGCAGGAAAGTTTAAACCCATGTGGTTCAGACCCTTCATTATCAAAGAGGTATTAAAAAAGGGCGCTTATCGTTTGGTTGATTTTGAAGGGAATGTTTTGGCGGAGCTTAGAAATGGGCTCTACCTCAAGAAGTATTACTCATAGAAAGGTCACTATGGGTAACTTTTTGTAACATATGTATAGTATTTGTACTATTACTTTTTAAGTTTCTTTTAAAGTGTTATGGACGTGTCATTGATGTTATATTTCGTCAATATGGCAGATATCAAGTGAGTCCAAGGTGTTCGTTGGGTATGCAGACGGTGCTAGTCAACACACACAGAGGCTTGCTTCCGCAGCTTGGGTAATCTTTACGCCTTAGGGTCAGTTGTTATCTTCCGGAGGTATATGCTTAGGTGACACCACAAATAATGTTTCCGAGTATAGTGCAGTTATTGAGTTGCTTCGTGACGCCTTATCATTGGGTATCTCTCATCTCCGGGTCTATATTGACACTCAACTGGTTGTGTCGCACCTAAACAGAGTATACCGGGTTCATGATCCAAATTTACACCGACGATTCCTTAGGGTACGTCTCTTAGAACGAAACTTTGATTATATTACATATTTTCATGTTCCTAGGAGATTAAACCAACTTACAGAGACTCTAGCTAATCAAATTTTAGATTGGCATCTTGCCCACATATAAAAGAACATGGACATAAACATGTAAATACATTTGTGCACACATAATCCATAAAACTCAAAAAGATAAAAACCATATATAAACATCATAAAATAACCAGAGTACATAGATGGACGCAAGCGCCTCAAAAATGGGAATAGTAACGAGTCACCGGGCTTATGCCCTCACAAAATATATACAAGTAGGTTCTCATGGCACATAAAAAGTCTAAGTCTATTCAGGGCCTATGGGCCCTGTTATAATCATCCACAACACAGGCTAAACACCTAAACAATCGGACCCATGTCCGAGGTGCCCCCACAACATGAGGCTGCATGGATGATGGTAGGTCCTCTATCTCTGCCATTGGGACTGTGTGAGTGAGTGCAGTGAAGTTTCACTCAACTCGTGTAAGGACCCTCTCGGCCTCTCCGACTGGGAGGTTCCCTGCTACTGCTGCTCCCCTAGCGATGGCAGCCACGTCTTCTGGCCGTGGACGACGCCTGTTCTGTGCATAATCGATAGGTCGCACAGGTCCCACATCTGCATGCAACAAACATTTACTTGTCAAATAATCTGGAATACAAAAAAAAATGATATATATAACAAAAAGACATAAAAATTACATATGCAAACAAAAAAACTACAAAGGTGGAGACTTACCCATCTCCCCTCGCTCCTCACCAGGAGGCATGGGTATCTCAGGATCTCTAGAGAGATCTATCCCTGCATACGGGTAGTCCTCGACAATAGGGATCTGTCGTGACATCCAAGCAAAGAAATCATTGTCAAAAGACTCAATGGTCCTTCCACCACCATGTCGTGGCAGTAATACTGCCCATCTACACACTGCAGGGAAAGAGGCTTGATGTTGTCATACTACAACCCAAGGACTAAAACTCGAAACTCTCTCAAAAAAGAACGAACACAAGATGGTCCCGAACCCGAAGTTCCTCTATGTTCGTTGTCGGTAATTTGTCAATTGCCTCTTCATGCACTCGAGCAGTGTGGTACTCCAGTAAAAAAATTGTGCATTCATGCACTGGATGGCACAGTTCATCTGTGCGCGCGAAGCCTGATGCAAGGCTGCTGAGCTGGTAATCCGCCCAATCAGTAACAATATAGTCTGCAGTGCTAAGTTAGTAATATTGCTAATGGGTACCTGGGAGCCCACACATTCGGTCCCAGCCTCACAATGCTCAGCTATCAATTCCGAGATCTTGCTCGGCCCCGCAGGAAACGTCCAGAAGTTGACTGGTTCCCCTCTCCTTGAGAGGCCAGTCAAAAAATAGATATCCTCGGTGGTGGGCACCAATTATTGCCCCTCTAGCATAAATGCTTCTGCATCAAGGTGCCAGTAGTCAATCAAGGCATTCGGTAGCCTTGGTTGTGCGCACATAAATGGACATAAAAATAATTTGAGTAAACCACATTGCATTAACACGACCACGACATTCAGATCCGCTGCAACCATGTAATGTTCCTAACTTGGCTAGTCTAGGAAACGCTGCTAATGTGTGTGTAGGATCAAAGGTTTACAACATATAAATAATAAATGCGACAAAGGACTGCAAGTTTGTATTATGATATCTCTGTGGATTACAAAAATGGCTGAATGCAGCTGAATATTGACAATACTCGACTAGATCAACATACAAAGGATCTTAGCCGGAATATAAATAAGCAACTGCGACTGAATAACAACACTCGGCTAGATCAAAAGACAAAAGGATCTTAGCCAGAATACAAATAAGCAACTGCAACTGAATAACAACACTCGACTAGATCAAAAGACAAAAGGATCTTAGCTGGAATACAAATAAGCAACTAAAAGATAATACCCAGAATATGGGAGCACTGAAGAATGATGGAAGACCTGGATGATCTTCCCGGTGACTAGGGTGTGTCTTTAAACACCGAAATCAGCCAACTGGTGTCTTCCTCCTGGAATACACTGAACTATCTCTCCTGAGATGTGCCTCTTCTCCTCAATGACAAGTCATAATCTGCATCATCCTGAATTAGGTCGCTGACCCTTCCTTTATAGTTTTCCAAAACCCTAAATTATGCCGAAACCCTAAATCACTGCTGAAACCCTAATTCACTGTTGACCTCTATTTTTAGCTCATAATGACTTAAAAGCATTGTTAACTCTTGTTAGCTCAATGTCACTTTCCGAATATAACACTTATGACTGGGGTGACCTCTAGTAAAGCGTTGTTAACTCTTGTTAGCTCAATGTCACTTTCCGAATATAACATCTGTGACTGGGGTGACCTCTAGTAAA
>ML833493.1:33204-51310 GCA_009831015.1 Picea engelmannii
GGAAGACCTGGATGATCTTCCCGGTGACTAGGGTGTGTCTTTCAACACCGAAATCAACCAACTGGTGTCTTCCTCCTGGAATACACTGAACTATCTCTCCTGAGATGAGCCTCTTCTCCTCAATGACAAGTCATAATCTGCATCATCCTGAATTAGGTCGCTGACCCTTCCTTTATAGTTTTCCAAAACCCTAAATTATGCTGAAACCCTAAATCATTGCTGAAACCCTAATTCACTGTTGACCTCTATTTTTAGCTCATAATGACTTAAAAGCATTTTTAACTCTTGTTAGCTCAATGTCACTTTCCGAATATAACACTTATGACTGGGGTGACCTCTAGTAAAGCGTTGTTAACTCTTGTTAGCTCAATGTCACTTTCCGAATATAACATCTGTGACTGGGGTGACCTCTAGTAAAGCGCTGTTAACTCTTGTTAGCTCAATGTCACTTTCCGAATATAACACCTGTGACTGGAGTGACCTCTAGTAACCCTGTTTACCCCTCTTTGGCCCTGGCTATAGTCTAACGGGGTGGTTTAGACCATTAAGCCTCCTCTTCTGGAGCTCCTATTTGGAAAGGGACATTACAAACCAACTCACTGCTTGCCTCATGCTCCCTTTCCCTCCACTAAACATACATCCTGCCAACACAACAAGGTAAAGGAGGGTCAATACTTCCTTTTAGTTTTCTTTTTCATCATAAAAGGGGGGTACATGCGGGTTGTAGAGGTGACAGTCGTGTGGACACGCGAGTAGACTTTACTCTGCTCGAATGTACACGCGGCCTGTCTAGAGACAACCCACATGTACCTAGGGCCGACCTTTTTAAGGTCTACGCCCACCCAAAAAATAAACTAAATAACGAAATTGAAGTATTGAATAACTAGATAAGGGAGTTTGTACTTACTTGGTCCAAGTAGAAGTTCGTTTCATCCACTGTAGCTCCCGTAATCACTATTTTTGGCAAAGGGGGTATTTTGGCTCCAGAGTCAATTTCCAAATCAACAATGGTGATAATGAGCTGCCAGCTTCTATTTATAGACTTTTTGGCCTCCCTTATTAGTTTCTTTATACCAAAAACCATTTAGAGTGATTCAGGAGTTATATGGGAGGGATTTGATCGGGTATTGGGACAATTTTTTGAGTTTTGAGAAAATATTGACGATCCATAATTTTTTTTCAAAAATCAACTTGAGCATATAGGTTAGGTTATCACCCCAACTTTTTCATCTCGTTGTCTTTTTCTTCTGCTATAGGATCAATCCCATCAGGTTGTGACACATAACCGTCATATCTGCTCTAGAAGTGTCACAACTTGGTGGTAGAGCTTACCAGAACATGGATGCCCTAGGTAGGTCTTGGTTGCATTATGGTGTCCATGCCATTTCTAAAAACACTGTAGGCTCGGGAGTCCATATAGTCTTTCCTGAATATGAGTTTGAGCCTCAGTTGCATGAGTCTTTTTCACTCTTTGTCTCACCCTCAGGACTCCCAAAAAATAACGGGTCTCCTTTTAAGCCCTTTTTAGACCCTCTAAAAATGAAAATATTGCCGAGCGATCTTGTGGCCTTTCACGCTCGTTAAACTAAAATTTGAAGTCACGTCTGTCAGGCGGTAGTTTACACCTTTTTCGGTTCGAACGGTCAACTATACAAACAAAGGTATACTCTATCGAATTTCTTTTCTTTAGAAGAGTACTCTCAGGTATAATTTTATTCCTTTTTCGGGCCCGAGGGACTAAATTTACCAAAAAGAAACCCCCCAAGAGTCCATAGTTAAGCTCTTTTTAGACTCTCTAAAATTGAAAAGATCGTCGAGTGACCTTGTTCTTTCACACTCGTTAAATTGGTCCAGAAGAATATTCCTGGCGGAGTCCATAGTTAAGCTTTTTTCAGACTCCTTAAAAGTGAAAAAATAGCCGAGTGATCTTGTCCTTGTCACACTCATTAAAATGGTTTTGAATTGACGTCTAATCGGTACTAGTTTATCCCTTTTTCGAACCGACTAGACTATTGTCGAAAAATGTACCCCAGCGGAGTCTCCTTTAATGCTTTTTCAGACTCTCTAAATATGAAAAATCACTGAGCTTACCTTCTCTGGGCTCGTTAAATTTACATCGAAGGATGTTACCATTGTGTGTTCTATCAACCGCATTTACTTACCTTATCCACCAGCCTTGTGACAATTTGCTTCTGTGTCTTAACACCTTTGGCCACCAGAGGATTTTTCTTGAGTATCATTTTACCAGAACATCAGTCTTTCCCTTGTGCCTTGAGCTTGTATGTTTGCAGTACTCGTTCCTCCATTGTAATGTAATATTCCTTTATTATTTTTCCAAAATGATCGAAAAGAACAAAAAAATCAAATATACCCCAAAAAGAGGATGGGAAAAGTATTTTCTTTATTGGCAGCATAATGAGTCGCCCTTGGATAAAGCACATCTGTCCGTTTGATCATCAGACTATGGGACGTAGTACGACCTTAGGAAGATTTTATCGCTATATAGAGTTGTGTCCTCCACCGTTTGGTTATTATTCCAAACATATGGAGAGTTTGCATTGCCTCCTGCTTCGTAGACTTATGATTAACATATATGCTGCCTAAGTCTTATCACTTGTCATGCTATTGTCCAAGGGAAGTTTGTCACTAAGACTGAGTCAGCCCCTCTGCAATATGTCTCTTGTCCGCATACCCGACCATCCTGAATGTCCAATCAAGTCCTTGTTCGAAGTCACTGAAGACTTCAGTCCGATCATCAAGATTATCAAGTCCAAAACCGACGAGCCGTCGAAGACCTCTGGGTAGTGCAGTCGTACACTCATATTACACTCCTACCCGAGTGTTAGAATATTTTGAAGTTGTTACTCGAGCTCTGAAGTACAACCATCAGGCCAAATGAGCTTCTGGAAGATGGATACTCTATGTGTATATCTTTCCGATTTCGAGATGTAGCTCCGTTGTGTATTATTCACGACTACTCTTTATAGTTATTTGAAATGGATCTATAGTGTATTTGATTGGTAGCCATGGTTCTATTTTATCCTGAGCATGGGTATGCCCACCTTGGTGAGACATTTGTTATTTTGCAGACGACACCTCCTGGTTCCTGATCCTTGGGCTTAATCGTTCGGCACATCAGTAAATATTGGTAATGTATTTCGGCCATCAGATGCTCTTTTGATCTCACACATTAGAGGGCATCTGTTATAACCCTAAATTGCACCACACATGCTTACCTGGCATCAGGCCAACTCATATCCCTTTCTTGCCAAAAATCTGCTGAACAACTCTTTGAAAATCCTCTTGTGTCAAGGCCCATGCACCCTAACTCATTACTGCACACATGTGCATGCTGGATGACTCACAACAACCCGCGTGTACCTAACAAAGCACGAAAAAAAGGAAAGTTTCCGACGGAACAAAAAGCTATGGGTTAGTTAACTGAAACTCCCGACCATGCATGGTCGAGGGTTTGTCCAAAACCCTAGCTCCTTCTAGCCTATAAAAGAAGGGGTAGGGGTACCATTTGTAGGAGGAAAAAATATAGCGAAGAAACTCTACCCATTTATGTAATCCATTGTCTCAACCCTTTAGCCTTTCCTCATGCCAAAGGAGATTTAATGCAAAGTAGTTGAAGGATAGAAGAAGAGGAGCCCAGGATCAGGTTTAAGGAGCGGTGGCTGGTCTCAGCTTTTTTGTCATCTGTGGAAGGAGCAGCGCAAGCAAGTAATCGAAGAGAAACAAAGGATCTACATTGAACGCCGATAATAAGGTTGGTGGTCATTTTCCATGCATTTACTGTGAAAAAGGGGTTTAAATCTTAGGTTGTAGGTAAAAAAGTAGTTTTTATTTGGTCAAAATCTGCATGCAAGTCTGACCCTAGTTTGCTAGTCTGTAGGGTGTTTTTCCCAACAACAAGCAGTATATCTCATAGTGATAGTGTGACAATGGTTCCATCATTCTACTTCTACTTCACGGTGGCAGGACGGGGCAAGGACAGGTGGTTGTAGCCGGAGAACATTGGGGGTTGTAGCCTCCTTCTGGTTGTAGCCAGAGATTTGGGGAGTTGGAGCTTCCCTCAGGTTGTAGCCTGATAAACTAGGGGGTTGGAGCCTCCTTCCAGTTGTAGCTAGAAAACAAAGGAAGTTGGTGCTTCCAATGAATGTAATTCTTCAATACATATAAGAAAAAACATTCCATGGTTTTCTCCCGATTTGGGTTTCCACGTAAAACACTGGTGTACTGTGTATGTGTGTGATTGTTTATTTATTACTGATAATAATTCTACATTGATATAACATTTGAAGAAAAATGATTATAATTATGTTATTACTGATTCACCCCCCCTCTCAGTAATCCAACAATATCTCCAAGTATAGAGCCTATGTGCTCAATGACTCAAACCTGCAAAGGTAATGGACCAAACTTGTTTTGTAAAATTGGAGTCAAAAAATTGATGTTGAATGGATTCTTCCTCAACGAGGCATAATGCACAACGATTTGGGCCATGTATTTCCCCTTTTAAGATATTCTCTATTGTCAATATCTTACCATGAACCTTGGTCCAACAAAAAACATTTGTTTTAGGTAGACTATCATTATGCTAGATGGCGCAGACCCCCCCCCCTCTCTCCTGGGGATCCTGCGACCTCTCGGTCCTGGATATTCGAACAACTGATTTGAATTGACCCTTCGGTTCCCTGCTAGAACCTAATGCAAATCTATCACAGGTCCCTCTTTCCCCAAAGTGCGGGTCTCACCAAACCCCACTGCTCTCTTCTTGTCCCTTTGAAGAAAGTTGACAATGACACTAGTTCTCTGTGATAGGCCCCTTTTCTCTCATATAACCTCATGCTGTGTCCCGAGGCTGAACCACAAAAAGCACTTTGGGCTTCGACTCTTTCCACGACAGTCAACTCCTACGTTCTCGAACTCCGAATCAATGAACTCTATTTGCGTGAGGATCAATGGTCCCCGTCCTTCCTTAAGATCGATGACTGCGATCTATTCAGACTCTGATCTTTGGGAGTCTCTCACTGTCCTCCTCTGATATCTTTTGTAGTGCTACTCCTCCAAATTGTGTGGATATCTTCCACGCGTCCCTTCCAGATCCAATGGTCTGGGTTCAAACCGCTCTTCGTGATGTTAGTAGATTTCTGTTTTCTCTTGGCAAACCTCCTGGAGCTCTAACTCTTGGATCTCCAGATCTTTCTCCACCTGTCTCCTCTCGACGATGGACGTTTCTGCTCCCTTCGAGACTTTGACAAGTCCCCATTCCTCGTGCACATTTAACACTTTTTCTGCCCGAGACTTATGTTGTTCTCAGCTCTTTTCTGCACTACTTGCAGAGTTTTGCGCTAGTTCTCATGTGACTTTACTCGGCTTGCAACCGTTGAGGTTCTCAACTTTTTTCCATCCTTCTACGGACTTTCTAGTTCCCTCCTGGAAATTTAATGCTCTTCCTCTTGAGATTGTAAGGTGAACTTACTTTGTCCTTGGCACACTCCTTGCACTCGTTTGATCTTTCATGTGGCTTCTTCCTGAAAATATTTCATGTTTCTAAGGTAACTCCTCTGCCCTGCTCAATGCACACTTGCAAAGCCTTCCTACCTTAGAGTGTTCAACAACCCTGGGGTTCTCTCAATATTTCCAACACTCCAGAATGTGCTAGTTTTATGCACGCTCACACTTGCTCAATGCCCTCCTGGCAGAGTCTTATAGAGTATTCAGTAACTCCGCGCTATTTTTTCTCCCACACAAAATTTCTTTCTAAGGTACTCAACAAACTTGAAATTCCCCTCTGAGTCTGTGAATTATTTTGGTGTGCCCCTCTGGCACATTCTTCTCTGACTCAAATAATTTCAGACACACACTCCTTGCGTTGGCTCACAGAGTTTCAACTCTCTGTCGCACACTCCTTGCACTTAGCCTAAAGAACTAGAACTAATTAAACACACTCACAGATAGAGAATTCCATCCATACCACTGCAGATGATTTCTAACATACATGTATAGTATAAACGTATATGCACGACATTCAAAACCAAACATCGATTACACAGAAATTGACAAACAGGAAAATCTGTTCCTTTCCATTAGTGGTGGAATGTCCATTACAATATAAGAGTCTGGACTATGACTAAGTCTCGGTTCTCAATTCTCCTCTTGGCTGCAATGATCTTTCATCAAACTCCAACAACCTCTTTCAGACATACAATGCAAGGATTTATACAAGAGGGACTTGATGAACTTCCCTCCAAGCTAAGATAGTGGTGTCTAATCACCATTCAAAATGCACGACTAACGAAGCAGATTACAATGATGGAAATCTGATCCGAAACGGATGCAGATCCCTCCTACTGCCAGCCACTTAATGGAGACCTCATCTATTGCTTGTACGAAGGCATAACTTGGCTGTACCAACCCGATACCATTAATTTCCTTAATTACATTTTTAAATTTTCGAAGGAAAAATGAGAGGATGAAAGCTCTCCCTTCCTCGAATGTGCACCAATCGTGCTAATCAACTAGTGAGAGCTGGGGTGGAGCGATTCTTCTGCATCATACTCCATGGCTACGAAAATTCACGAGATCCTACTCATGAGATTCCCAACTCCATTGAAATCCTCCTGGATCCCAAACTTTTTCCTGGAGCTATCCTTCTGATCATCTCCTTTGATGCTGCTGCTCCTGCTGCATCTCTCCTGATGTTCATGTAGGTTCTCCTCTGTCCAACTTGTCCTTGCTGACATATTCTTCCATTGAATTCAACATCAACTCCCTTATCTAATGTATCACCTCTTCCAACTGCTTCATTGACTGGTCCTCCTTGTACAGTCCTCTCGACTACAACTCTTCATACTACTATGAGGGTAGATCATCCTAATCTCCCATGCTGCTTTCATCTCCTATGACGCTGACTGGCCACTCTGTTGCAGACTCCAATTCTATAGGTTCCTTACTGAACTGTTGTTCAACTACCCCCTCTGACAGATGACCTCCTGTTTGTTTTTCTTGCGCTCGTTTGACTCCAACCTCCTCTAGCTGCAACTTCTACTAGTATGTCTCCTCTGGCATGGCTATCTCATGGCAACCACGTTCTAGCTCCATACTGTCCAACCAATCCTTCAACACCTTCAACTCCATCTCCCACTGAGTGAGTAACTCAACCGGGTGCTCCTCTTCTGTTGGGGCAGACTTCAATATTTTCTCCTCCTCCTCCATGACATTCTCAACTTGCTATCCTTTTTCTACTACCTCTGCAACAAATACACTAGCCTCTCCTTGGCTACTTGGCAAGAATATCTTGACTCCTCTAATGACTAGAACACTCCTATGATATTTCTTCTCGACGATGGAAGTATTGAACTTCTCATCATCTTCATTCACATAGTTTGCATCTCTGCATGAATCTTCATATGGATGAGGCCTTTCTCCCACCTCTTCTTCATTTGTCAACACCCCTGCTGATATGAACTCTCAATTGAGCTCATCTCTTCTCCCTTGCCCACCTGGAAAATCATGATGTCTCCTCTGCCCTCCTAATATTTTACGAGATCAATTGATCCCTTCTAATTGCCCACCTGGAAATCTACGAGACCTATGCCATATATCTTTGCCTCTCCATTGAGGTTTTTAGCATATCTCAACCACCTTTTTAAGACCTATATCTTCCTCTTGGCCAACAACTTCCGAACATGCCACTTGGATATCATTTTCAAATGCCACTTGTATCTCCAATGTACCTTTGCCTCTTGCTGCATTTTAAATGATAGCTTTTCCATCTCTGCTCGGATTTCACTGAGCTCCTTGTCCATCTCTGCTCGGATTTCACTGAGCTCCTTGTCCATATCTGCTTTGCTTCTCTGCAGGAAGTATTCTCTTCAACCATGCTTATGAAATACAATGTCCATCTCGCTTCACCTACAACCCACCTGTTTGTTTATCATCTACTGCACACCTTGTAACAGTTTCCACAGAGCATCTCACTCTGTCTCTCTTACCTACATAAATTAATTCTTTGGCTCTGATACCACTCTGGCGTATACCCCCCCCTCTCTCTTGGGAATCCTGCAACCTCCGAGTCCTGGATCTTCGAACAACTGAGAAAATTTGACCCTTCGGTTCCCTACTGGAAACTAATGCAAATCTATCACAGGTCCCTCTTTCCCCAAAGTGTGGGTCCCACCAAACCCTGCGGCTCTCTTCTTGGCCCTTTGAAGAAAGTTGATGACAACACTAGTTCTCTGTGCTAGGCCCCTTTTCTCTCATATGACCTCGGGCTGTGTCTTGGGGCCGAACCACAAAAATCACTTCAATATTCGACTCTTTCCATGACAACCAACTCTTACGTTCCCAAACTCTGAATCATAGAACTCTATTTGTGCGAGGATCAACAGTCCCCATCCTTCCTTAAGATCGACGACTGTGATCTATTCAAACTTAGGCCTTCGAGAGTATCTCATTGTCCTCCTCTGATATATTCCGGAGTGATACTCCTCTAAATTGTGCAGATCTCTTCCACACATCCCTTCCATATCCAATGGTCTAGGTTCAAACCGCTCTTTGCGACTTCATGAAGATTTCTGTTTTCTCTTGGAAAACCTCTCGGAGCTCTAACTCCTGGATCTCCAGATATTTTGCCACATGTCTCCTCCTGACAATGGGCGATTCTTCTTCCTTCGAGACTTCGGAAAGTCCTCACTCCTCATGCACACTTATCACTTTTTCTGACCGAGACTTAGGTTGTTATCGACTCTTTTCTTCACTCCTTACAGAGTTCTGCGCTAGTTCTCCTGTGACTTTACTCGTCTTGAAACCGTTGAGGTTCTCGGCTCTTTTTCATCCTTCTGCGAACTTTCTAGTGCCCTCCTGGAAATTTAACACTCTTCCTCATGAGCTTGTAAGGTGAACTTACTTTGTCCTTGGCATACTCCTTACACTCGTTTGAGATTTTAGGTGGCTTCTTCTTGAAACTCTTTCAGGTTTCTAAGGCAACTCCTCTACCCTACTCAATGCACACTTGCAAAGCCTTCCTTCCTCAGAATGTTTAGCAACCTTGGGGTTCTCTCAATATTTCCAACACTCCAGAATGTGCTGGTTCTATGTGTGCTCACACTTTCTCAATGCCCTCTTGGCAAAGTCTTACAGAGTATTTAGTAACTCTGCGCTACGCTTTCTCCCATGTAGACTTTCTTCCCAAGGTACTCAACAACCTTGAAATTCTCCTATGAGTCTATGAATTATTCTAGTGTGCCCCCCTAGCACATTCTTCTCTGACTTAGATGAGTTCAGACACACACTCCTTGCATTGGCTCACAGAGTTTCAAATCTCTATCGCACACTCCTTGCACTTAGCCTAAAGAGACATAACTAATTCAACACACTCACAGATAGAAAATTCTATCTCTACTCTTGTAGATGATTTCTAACATACATATATAGTATAAATGTATATGCATGACATTCAAAGCCAAACATCCATTACACAGAAATTAAAAAACAAGATTTTTTTCCCCTTTCTATTAATGGTGGAATTTCCATTACAATATAAGAGTTCGAACTATGATCGAGTCTCGGTTCTCAATTCTCCTCTTGGCTACAATGATCTTTCATCAAACTCCAACAACCTCTTTCGGGCATGCAATACAAGGATTTATACAAGAGGGACTCGATGAACTTCCCTCTAAGCTAAGCTACTGGTGTCTAATCACCATTCAAAACGCCTGACTAACGAAGTAGATTACAATGATGGAAATATGATCTGAATTGCATGCAGATCCCTCCTACCGTCAACCACTTAATGGGAACCTCATCTATTGCTTGTGATAAGGAACAACTTGGCTCTACCAACCTGACATCATTAATTTCCTTAATTACATTTTTAATTTTTCGAAGGCAAAATGAGAGGGCGACGCCACTCCCTTCCTTGAATGCGCACCAAGGTACGTGCTGAGGTGGAGCGATTCTCCTGCATCACTATACCTGGTTACATATTGAAGATCATTGTGGGGTTGGAAGATCTAATAACTATTGAAGATAGTCATCCTTGATTCTGTATTCTAATGGACCCCAAACTTTATGATCTATGGAATTCTAGTCCCTTGATGCACATCCTTTAAGGGATTCAAAGAAGTTTAGAATATGGGGGAAGTTGAGGATATGATGTTCTAATCAACAATCCTTTCCAGCCACTTGACCTATTAAACCATATATAAATATCAAATAGAGTGGTTAGTTCTGATCTTCCACTTTTTAGATCTAAAGGATGATTCTCCGTTATATCGTCCTTCCAAAGTTGAATCAATTTACCATTTTCAGACAACCAAGTTAATTTCAACAAATGATGGGGATTACAACTTTGAGTAGCCTCCATATATGTGATCCTTTTACATTGTTCACCAACAGGTCTATACTTATTTTTTAGCACCTAGTGATGTATTTCCTGTACACGACTTTTTTCCACCAATTCAATCCTCCAAATATCAATCTACAAAGCAAATTTACACCTAGAGCGAGGCTCATATATGATGGATCTTTGATTCCCAATCCCCCTCTATCCTTGAGGGCTTCAATAATTTTCTAATTTACTAAATGATATTTTTTTTTTGTATTCAAATTCCCTCCTTGCCACATAATTTTTCTAACCTCTTCATCAATTTACCTCATTATACTCACTAGAGCTAACATAGTTGAACACTAAAAAATCAACAATGCCATGAGAACTGATTTAATTAGAACCACTCTTCCTGTTGGATTTACCCATTGAGATCCTCAATGTTGAAATTTCAACTTGATTTTGCTTATAATATTTTGTCACGGCTGGGATGTTGGGTCATTTAAGTATATTGGAATGCCTAAATATTTGAAATAAGTCCACGTTTCTTAACATGGAAACGACAAAATTCCAGATAAAGAGTGAAGAATACGAGGACTTGTATTCCACCCAAATATTTGGATTTTAAGATTATTTATCTTTCCCTTTGAGACATTGATTGAGAGTTTTATAACTTGATTAAATCTCTTTGCTATAATGGTAGATGCTACCCCCCAAAAGAAGAGTATCATTGGCAAATAGGAAGTGGTTCAAACATTTAACTTCCTTGACAATTTTGATTCTTGAAAGGTTTACATAAATCCTATTTTCTTTTGGCTTTTAACTTATGATTATGTCACGATGATATATATCAGAGGAGAAAGAGGGTGGCCTTGCCTTAGACCCCCCACTTCCTCTGAAGAAATAAGTTTGTCTCTCATTTACCAAGGGGGAAATCCATGGTGTGATGATGGATGCTAAAACTAATCTGATAAAGAAAGAACTAAACCCAAATTTAAATAAAACATCAAATAAAAAAGAGTGTCTTACTCTGTCAAATGCATTGGTCATGTCTATCTTAATGATCATTCCCTCATTTTTATTTTCCTTGCTTGAATGAATAACCTCATGCACCATAGTGTTAATCAGGTTTAGCTTGGGTGGCTGGGAGGAATGATTGTTATCCTCCCCACCCAGGTTCAATTTCCACAAGTGACATGTTGAGCTCTTAATGAGAATATGATTGTAATGGATTTGATCCATGTTATTGACCGACCTTATGCCCTAAATATTCTGGGGTTTACCATGGGTGCCATCCTCAAAATGAGGGAAGTACTTGAGGGTTTTCCCTAGGATTTGGAACTTAGGAAAAAAATCCTCTCGCATCATAATAATGTTGTCAAATATTTGTCGCTTTTGCATAAATCCACCTTGGTTCTTAGAGACGATTTTGGATAAGAACTTTTTCAACTTGTTTGCCAATATTTTAGTCAAAATATTGTAGGATGAGTTACATAAAGAGATTGGGTGGAACCTAGAAAAAGAGGATGGATTGAATTCTTTTGAAATGAGGGGTTAAGAAAAAAGAGTTTGTGTTTTCTCCAAGTTTATTTTATTTTTGGACAAATTGAAGCGTTCTCTTTAGGTCAATTTTG
Organism: Picea engelmannii; assembly: GCA_009831015.1. NCBI lineage: Eukaryota > Viridiplantae > Streptophyta > Pinopsida > Pinales > Pinaceae > Picea > Picea engelmannii. The sequence continues at coordinate 45,175 of ML833493.1, forward strand.
ATGAGACTCCAACAAACTCTATAAAAATGAATTGTAAATCCATTCGGTCCTGGAGCTTTGTTAGGTGCTAGGCTCCAAATTGCTGTAAAAATCTTGGATTCCTCAATTTTCTTCGCTAGCTGGACGTTCTCCTTGGGAATTAATATCACACGAATATTCTTTAACATATCCACAATAATAACTAGCTTAGATCCTTCTTTTTTTGAGTACAAGTCTTCAAAGTAATTTTTGGCCGCCTCTTTTATTTTTGGAAATTTTCTTGTTTTTTAACGATCCTCAAGTGTGATTTACTTAACATTATTTTTTATGGTGTTTTATTTAGCTTTCCTATGGAAGAAAGATGTGTTTCATTCCCCAGTATTTAACCACAAAATATGAAACTTGAGTCAGCACGATTCCTCTTCTATCATGAGCACCTTGTATAGTTGTTGATATATCATATTCTCTATTTTCTGAAGGTTGTTGGTTACACAAGGCATTCACTCAATGAACCTATGGCATAACACGTGTATTCATGGCATATTAAAGAATACCCCTAATTTCACTAAATATTGATGAATACCTCCCAAAATAATTTTGTTGACCCCCCCATACATATTTCCAATTAAAAAACTCCATTTTTTTTACTATATACCCCTTTTTATAACCCCTAATACCTATAAACCCCCCTATATCTTGCATCCCCTCGCCTACCACCCCCCTTAATACCCTATAATATATTGAATTATTTTTTCACAATTTAAAAACCCCCTTTATGAATGAACACAATAATATATTTGTGAACAAGGTGAATCCCCCATGCTTGGTTACCTCCTCTTGCTCTATTCTTTCTTGAATGTTAACTAGTTGGACTTAGAGCTGCGTTTTTTCAACTTATGGGGCGAGATAGGAATGCTTGGCCTAGTCTTTCAAGGGGATCTTGACCACTCATAACTTTTTCTCCCATATATAGAAAAGGGAACCTACAACCCAATTCTACCATGCTACTGATATGATGTTCATTACCCAGGGATCATGAAGCCAAAGAGGCTTAAATCAAAATGGTAATGACACATAGTCTGGGTTTTCTTGCCTATTTAGGGAAATGGGCTTATGATTGAATGCCACCAAGGGGATGATTTTTGAAGAAATGGTAATGTTGTGCAACAAAAATTTATTGTGCACCAAAAACCTGTCTATTCTTGCTACTATATGACCTAGGTCGAGCATGTTTTTGGTCTAGGTAAATTTGCCTTTAACTGGTTTTATGTCCACCAAATTATCCTTGAAGGGATCTTTGATTATATTTCCTCCCTTTTTTTTTCCCTATTATCGATGATGACATTAAAGTCTCCTACAATGATGCTAGTGTGAGAATGCTATGAGCCTTTTAAGGCTAAAATAAAGTGCTAATAGTCTAGTTTTTTTCTCTCTCTCTCTATATATATGTTGAATATATTGAAGTGCTTTCTTGTGTGAATACGTGTAAATCTTGTTAAAATCCAATGTTTTTTTTGAGTTGTATGATCCAAATTCACAAAGGAACTATTCCATCGGGACATAAACCCCCTGATGCACCCCTTGAGATAGATGCCATACCTTCACATTTCCTCTGTTGCAACTTACTTGCTTTAAAGGCTTCAAAAGCCTCTACCTTATTCTCTTGGAGATGGAGGATGGTAAGTTTTTATGATAAGATTAAATATCTTAAAGCTTCCTCTTTATACCTAAACTTGTAACCTTCCTCTTACAATGTTTTCTCTATGCCAACCCATCCATTATCAAGATTATTCAACTTCAATTTTTTTTTTTTTTCCATTGTATGCATCACAACTTTTCATATCAAGGATATATCAAGTCTTTTAGAGACCCCTCTGTCTTGATTTGAAATTTCTCCAAGTATGGACTAGATTAATGGGGTCTAGGTTACAAGTATCATCTCCTCCAAATTGTCATGTAAGACTTCTTCCAAGGGGCCCATTTGACTAGATTCTCCCCACACTTACTCTTCTTTACTATGAAATTAAGATCCCCTCCAATTATGGCATGATCATTTCTAAGAGACCAAATACCAAATAATTGTTCCCATAAAACTTGCCTATCAATATATATACCATACATATTAAAAACTAAAAAGGCCGACCCTAATTCTAGTGACACTATCTATGTCAATATTCCAGAATCCAACAAGTATGATTTCTATAAGTTGAAATACTAGCCCCAAGCCATTTCCACAAATCTTGATTTACATATAGAGTTAAAGGCAACAATAAACCGATCTTTCAGTAGTGAAGATAAGATGAACATTACTTTCTCCCCTTCAATCATGGTCTCTTCATTCAACAAGATGTTTAGTTTGTGAATTCCAACTAATTTTTCTAGAGATATTTTTTAATGGGGCAATATTACTCCCATTATGTCAAGGACATGATCATCATATAACACTAGGGGAAGAGCCCCAACAATGGTCTTCTATTTTCCCTTATGGTTTTATCTATTTGATTTCTCTTGGGAAAATGATAGGAATGAATTCCTCACAACATATGATCGAATGCATGCTGATTATTTCCCTAATTCCTTGTATAATACAACCTTTAGCATGGTGAATTTAATATGGTATGTATTGTCTTTGAAGTTTTGGGGGGGTGGGTCAGGGGGAGGGGTGTTTGAGTAGCTTTGGGACATGACTTCATAGGGGATATTGAAACATTGAATTGAATGATAAAATCTATAGAATGATGGGTTTTCATAAGTCCTGTGGGATGAAGAAGAAGTTGAGGGTTTCATTCAATGAACTAAGGGGTTTTGGGTGTCCTCCAAAGAATCCCTTTTTTGGAATCAAATAATCACTAAATGGAATGGAAAGGGTGTCAAAGGATTGAACAAGCAACTTACCAATGAAATATTCACATGGATTTTAATTAGGCACCCCATATGTTTAATCTAGATTTGCTTCATCCTTTGGCTTGTGGTTCAGGGCCATGCTCAGTCCATCCTCCATAAGCATCTTTGCAATGAATCAACATTGATTTTTCTTATTATCTTCAACAAACTAGTGAAAAGAATGACAAGGGGTTTTCCTTATCTCCTCAACCACCTAGGCCTTCTTCCTAGTCATCAAACAAGAATCCTTTAAATTTCCTTATTGGTGACATAAAGAGCACCTATATTATAGTTTAGGGTTTGATGATAAATCCATCTTTCAATACCTCTATTTTAATGTTGCCATGTAAAACCTCATTTAGATTTTTTTCTACACAAACTCGAGTGAATAATTTAATTCTTCTTGATATATCCTTGTTATCGATGGCGTTGAAGGTTCCTATGGATTGTCTTATGACCTCAATTATTTCCTCATTCCATAGTTCTAAGGGAAACACTGTCATTTCTACCCACATGGGTTGAATGTTTTAATTCTCCCATCAGAGGTCAAAATTAGGTGCCCAACACTTAAATTTCAGGAGTAAATTATCCTAGAATCATACTTCCTCTTTAATTCTACTGACATCTGATGCACTCTTGAAAGAGAAGGAGAACAATCCTTGAGTTGAGATAGATAATTTTGGAGAGTAACATATAATAGGACTCCATACCTTGAAGATCCATTTTTCGAGAGAGGATTCAGCTATGGCATGCCCAAATAATTTTGCTACCACCACAATTGTTGAAACTATAATATTTTCTTCACGACCACATCTTTCCCAAGGACCATTTTGATCCTTTCTTAATAGATCCTTTTGCAATTCAACTTCCTTTATTTTTTATGAGGTTTATTTGGACTACAATTCCTTGGATCTCCTATATCTTTGTTATCCTTTTTCTCCTTATTATCCTTATTCCTCTCATTTCATAGTCAAGTATCATTTATGCCACTAACATTACTTGGCTAAACATGTTCTAGTAGTGTAGGAAAGGATCTAATTTGCGTAGTCGTGTAGTTCAAGAGTTAGAAACCACAATTGTGGAAATGATGCAACCTCAACAATAGGGGAGATGCGTAGGTTATTGACATTAACTCAAGTAGTTGAATTAATATGAAAATTTCTAGTTGTTTTATTATTAATTAAATCCTAGTGTGGCAAGATAGTTTGATAAGCTCCTGGGTGAAATCATGAAGATGGGTGTCTATTTTGCTTGTTTTATGAGAAAAAAAACTATATTTTCACAAGTTCTTCAACTTTCGGTATACAAAAGTATTTTTTTTATTTAGAATTTCACTTTACAGTAAAAACAAAACTTGTGAAGAATTTTGTTAGATTTCTACTAATTATTTTTCAAATTATTTTTATTGAGATTTGATATTTCAATTTGGCAATTGTTTCACAGTATGTTCCTTAAAAATGAAAGGAATGATAATGAGTTATGTTTTCCCCCAACAATGTATCTATTTTTTTTTTTTTTTGACAAACTAAATATACTGCAACAATCTACAGAGACTCTATTTTCTTATGACTATAAGTTTGAATCTAACAGATGAATGTTATAATTTCTATATTTTTTTGAAGTTGACCAAGATGAAATAATTGCATATTTTATCTATCTTAATTTGTACTTGAAATTAAAATCTAAAAATACCCTTTTGAAGAGAACGGTTTAAGGATTGCGAATATGAATTTTTCTAATTTTTCCACTGTGTATTTTTAGAGATATGGATATTTCATTTCATTGAATCATAATGTCACCTGAAAATATTATGCAGTGGTTTTTTAATAAAATTAAATAAAATTAGATCAAAATAATGAAAATGAAAACAAATTATATCCATAGAAAGTAGATTCAATTTTGCAAATATTGATATCAATTTCAAATCTAAAATCTGAGTATTTGTAGGAGTCTGCAACCTCCAAAGTGCAAGGAAGCTGGAGGGAATTATCAGTTTCTTGCAAACAATCCCATTCATAGGTTTTCGACCGAAATAATCTTTCGGTTGAAAGATATTTTACTAACAGAATCCATAAAAAATAAACGGATTCCTAGTTTTTTGGCTGAACATTATGTTTTCGGCTGAAAGATTGGTGAGATAATTCTGTCGGTAGGAAAAAAATGAAGGGACAAGTCGTTTTGTTTCAATTGGTGCCAAATATTATATTTATTCTTTCGGATGAACCAATTTAACACAATTCACACTCTCGTTTCATGGTTTTGCATATGTGGAGCCCCTAAGCAAAACTTTGAATCATTTTTTTTTCTTCGTTTTTTCATTGTTTTGAAAAAGATAGTTGATGTTTTTAATGAAAAAACAATATTATATATTGAAGGCGCTGTTCAACATTTTTTGAAGGTGAAGGCGTTGTTTAACATAAAATTCTTGATAAATTATCTTTCAGTAATTTTTGTGAGAATGAAGTTTTTATTTAACTCTTACAGATAACTACACTCATGGGAAACAAAAGTTTGTGCAAGAGAAAATTTGATTTCACTCGAGACGAAACTCACCATAATGAACAAAGGAAAGAGCATTATTGGAGAAAGAAACAAGAACGTGGAAATATTTAAGAAAGAAACGATGATGATGTAAATATATATTTTCAACAAGAAGAAGTCCAACCAAGTATATGCATGTACACATATTGTCCATATTTTTTTTTTGTTTGTTAATTTGTGCAGGACCTGCGATTAACCTGTGGCTTGAGAAACCGCGACTCAGGGGCATCTAAGCCGTCAAAATCACCCGGGGATCGCACCCGGCCTGAGCCACACCAACCCTTAACATGGTTGGATTTTTTGTCCCCGCAGGTTTCGAACCGGTGACTTTAACATCACGGAGTGGCTTAACAACACACTCCGGCACCGACTGTCCTACACCTCGGGGACCACATATTGTCCATATTAAAAGTATAGAATCATTTATTTAAATTATTGTTTAAAATATTTAATTGATTGTAATTCGGATTTGATGTTTTTCAAAAAACATAAATAGATTTTCCTCATAACGTCGATGAAGTCGTTGAAACCAAAATTGAAGCAGAAGTTCAATCACGTATTGTCCTATACATAAAGACACGTGTCAAAATTTTTTTCAGCCAATGCACTAATGTGTAAGTGAATATGTGCAAGATTGTAAGGGTTAAGACTATTGCATTGATTGTAGTAAAGTGACCTTGATCAACCATATTCTACTAAGGGATTGCAAAATATTATCCTAGGAAGGCTGTGT
>ML833494.1:12328-26478 GCA_009831015.1 Picea engelmannii
GTCCCACTCAATTTGGATACTCTAGGAAGAAGTTATGATTGTTTTACCTAGAACACCTTCTTGAGACTAGTCAATAGGACTAGTCAGATACCCTATCTTACACAAGGTGTATATACAAATGTAAGATGACCCAGAAGCTAAAATTGTTACCATAGATAACTTACTTATTTTTGTAAATGGCCTCCAAAGGGAAGGGTCTAAAACATTACAGAAAAGTTTTTATAGCGAAAATTCTACAATGACTCAGTTCAGGATGATTCCAGAACCCTATCTTGTACAGGCTGTATCTCTGAAAATATAAGGCCTCAGGAGATGAATTTTGAACCCAACATACCTTTATCCATCTACTAAATATCTTCCAAGACGTTCCTTCTGAAACATTGTAGAAAAAACGTTATAGTGAAAATTCCAAGGTGTCTCAGATGTAGCAGCAAAACCCCAAGACCTTGAGCTCTGATACCATATGTTAGGAACCAAATATCAATATAGCATAGAAAAGCCTCAGAAAAAGTACTCAATGCCTTGAAAAAGAGATAATTTCATATAATAAGCCTCTTCGAGTGGGAAACCTCCTTTTACCCCACTTAAATGTTCAAGTACAAGATGATTCAAAATGAAAATGTCTCCTTGGTATATATAGGAGACTAGGAGGTATAATTACAACTAATGGCCTAAAGACGACATAAATAAAATAACATTACTAATATAATATGCCCCAATTAAGGGGTAATGAGCCAATATTAGGGCTTAACAATCTCATTTTAGAAGCAGCAAGAGCTTCTTTCTTAAGCTCTCTAAAACATGTGATACCTGAACATATAACCTGTAGATGGATAGGGGCTAAGGATTCTACGACCCCCCCTCTTTTCATAAAGGTTTTATGTCACATAATGGCTAGAAAGGACTTTGGAGACTCTCCTCTGACCCAGAGATCTAGCCCAATTTCCCTCTTTAGGAAGGTCTTGTGAGCTTTACCCCATTTGACTTGGTTATGGGTAAATGACAGAAATGCCTGAAACTGTATGTCACCTATGAATGGGCCAGGGTTATCTTTCCTTTCTTCTTCTAGAATGAAATTATGAAAGTATAACTCACACAGAAGGTATTTTACCTTTTTTTCCTGCTCTCTGAAACATGAAATAAACTCAGGTACAATGGAAAATGAAATGGGTTTACCTTCTTTGATGTCCTTCACTCTCAATAACAGATATCGTTCCAGCAAGAATAAAGTGTAATTGGTGGCAGGGGCTCTGCAATTGATAGCATCAGAGTAGACATCACATATTTTTTTGATTTGCTCCAAAGATTTTTCCAATTGGGTTTGTACCTTCTTTACCTTCCCTTGGGCTTTGGTGACCTTAACATAGGTCTCACTCTCTGTTGTTGTCATGTCCCTCAGTTTTTTAACAATATTTTGATGTTCAGCCCTAGTGACCATCTCATATTGGTGTTAAGCCAATGCTCATTGGTCTTGTCCTAGCTTTGCCTTTAGATTATCAATGGTGACACCCTGTGCTTGAGATTGGGATGCTTGGTATTCTTACATAACGCCCATCTCCTCCCTGGATTGTGTTAATGCTTGCTAGGCCTATGTAAGCTCTGCTTCCAGTCTGTCCACAATAGCACTCTGTTTCTGGGACTGGAGTGCCTGATGCTTTGCCATAGTCAGTAATTCATTTCTATTTTGAATCAAGGTTTGTTGAGACTGCATCAATTCTTCCTCCAATCTCCTAATGGTAGCATTCTGCTCAAGGAGTTGAGTTGCTTCCTCTAAGACCGGGGTATCTGTCTACACCTCAGCATTAATTGTTTCTGTAGGTGTCATCATTTCTTGTGTTTCTAAGGGAATTACTGCCTCATTTTGAGCTACTGCCTCTTCTACTACTATTTCTTCAGGGTTTGTCTCTATCCCTACATAATTTGTAGTGATTGCTTCTTTAGGAAGAGGGTTTCTTCCTTTCACTCTAGCCCTTTTGTTTTTCTTTCTTCTATGGGCCTTATCTTCCTTTTCTAGTTGTTTCCTCAATTCCTTAATAATTTCCTTGAGTTTACCCACCTTCTACTTTAATACTTCATCTTTCTTATCCTTTTTCTTCAACAGTTTGTTTTCTTTTTTTAACTTTCTAATTTTCTTATAGCTCTTGGTTGATTTCTGTTTATGAGAGGTATCAAGGTCTTCTTCATTCTGACCAGTAGATGGTTGTTCCTTTGTTCCTTCCAAATGTTATGTCTGTCCAAGAGGGATTCTCATTTCAAAATGAGGTTCTTCCTGTGTTGTGTCCTCTGGGAAAGACATTTCAATATCAGGAAAATCTTCAACTGGTTTTGAAGAGGAGGATTGTTCTGGGCATTTTTCTGGATTATTTGTGCCTCTATCAATTGAGGTTCCTAAGTTCCCCAAAACTTGAGCTATTTCTACCTCATATCTCTTCAAAAATTGTTTTGTCATATGCTCTAATGCTAGTTGGGTGTCTTCCTGATCATTCCTTTCTGAGGTTTGTTCTGCTTGCCCAATTTCTTGAACATTTTCCTGTAGAGACTGTTTTGTAAAATTATGAAGTTCTTTAGACTGTTTTGTTGTATCCTAAATTGCTTCAGTCATTTCCTGAATTTGTCTGCTTCTCTTCCTTGTGTTAAATATGGCTTTATGGGCAACTGTTTCTCTCTTCCTCTTTATTGTCAATGCCTATGTTTGTGAGGTCTGGGCCTCTGTGATTTGGGCAGGGTTTGTCTCAGCTTCAGTTTGAGGAGATGGAATTTCTCTTTGGGCGGTAGTCTCCTCTGCCTGTCTATATTCAATTTCCTGTGGTGGGTCTTCATGGCATAATTCAGGCTGCTCTAGTTGTAGAGGTCTATTGGCCTCAATCAGACTATCCCAGGTCAATTGAGTTTGACTCAGTTCTTTATTTGTTATCAGTTTAACTAATCTGTGGTGGTTGATAACAGTAACAGGATCCTTGGACTTTTGTGTTCTTAAGGAAACCTCATGTAATATGGCATTCAGAAAGAAAGGTAGATTAAGTACTAACCATTGTTTTAAGGCTGCCAACAATTTGAGGTGGCGAGGTCGAATTACATCGTATCGTCCATCACAGGTGATGTACCACTGAATTACCCCTACCAGTTCCTTCCATGATTCCCTGAGGGTACTGGGATTAATTCCCTTTCCCTTCTTATCCAATTCTTCCCCAGGGTCTATGAAAGATTCCATGGCTTCCTTCAACATTGTGTATCCTCCTGTCCACTAAATTCTCATGTTAGGGAGGCTTGTGACCTCTGTTAAGATTTCCGAGGTGACTGAGATCCGTATGCCTCGCACCATATATATTTCTCCTTGCAGATTCTGAAAGAATTCAAGCGTGACATTTGTGCCATATCCTTGCAAATGGTTGAAGTACTCCATCCACCCTAGATGGTGTAGGGTTTATCTTGCTTGCTCTATAATCTATAGTAAAGTTGGCTCCCTGCGCACACTTCTGCCACCCATTTTTGTGAGAAAATGCGAACGACTATCATTCCTGGTAGAAGACTTGGTTGGACCATCTTGGAGGAAACAATTACCGAAAATAGCAAATATCAAAGAATAGAAAGTGTTTACAAATGTGGGTATTTATTACAATCATTACTAGCTTATCGAGAAGTGTGTCAAGCATCCACTCCCCTCATTAATGTAGAGGTCGACCTCGACCGTCAGCGTAGGGGAATGTAATCAGTGTAGGTAGTTACAGTGAAGGATAATGATTGCACTGCCGCCGCCAATGGGGATCAATCATTAATTTTCAAACAACATATTTTAACGGTAATCATTAAACGTTAGTCCTCTTTCGTGGAAAAAAAAAATGAATTTAATATACCTATACTAAAAAAAATAAAAAATCTTTAAGGATACATAAGCCGAATAAATTAAATCTGTTCATTTAAAATAATATCCCACATATCATAATGTTGTTACTTTTTCATTTTATTGAATACAACTGAAATGATAGCCTCGTTATTGAGTGAAGGAAATCTAGAGACACCCAAAAACTTGGCGTTTAAGGTAAACTTCCATACCATAGGCAGAGCCACTGCTACTAGCAGGCATCCATAACCTCGACAAGGTTGCCTTTTAATCCTTAGATGAGCATGTATCCTTGATAAATATTTGAATCGTCTTTTCCAAAAATACCACTATCTTGGTTTGGTAGCCAGATGGTGATAATTCCACTCACTAGATTGTAGCTTAAGTGAACAAGTTGGCTCATGATGAGACTGTTGTGGTGGGAAATCTTCCTATGGCCTAACATTTAGGGTTATATCATGCATGCAGATGAGACCGAAAGAATCCTACTTTCTACCATCGTCCCAGACCTAATCAACATTTCTTTTCAGCAAATATATGGTTAGACAAACATACCTTTTTTGGGAATTCGATGTCGATCCTTCTTCACGCTTGATCACTTGTTAGCAGCTCTCCTCCCAAGGCTGACCTGCATACAAAAAAAGAAACAAACTATACATGCATTTTACCTACAGATTAATGGGTTAGAGATTCAAACATATATTCAATAAACTATGAAGAACTCATATAGTGGGATGAGAAAAGCATTTCTTTATTAATTTTAATGAATCAACTTACAATGTCGAGACCATCCACCGCTTCGCGAACCTGATCCTGGGATCCTCTTCAACTGTCCTCCAACTTCTTTGCTCTATATCTCTTCTTGCACAAGGATGGCTAAAGGGTTGGGACAATGGGAATGTGCAATTGGGTAGAGTTTATTTACTATTGTTCTCCTTCTTCCAAATAGGACCACTAACCCTTCTTTTATAGGCTAGAAGAAGCTAGGTATTTGGACAAACCCTCGGCCATGCATGGCCGAAAGATTCAGTTAAGTCACCCAAAGTTGTGTGTTCCGTCGACAACTTTCCTTTTTTCATGCTTTTGTAGGTACACACCGGCTGTTTTAGGTCAGCTAGTGTGTACACGCATGTAGTAATGGAGTTGGGTGTGTGGGCCCTTATAAAAGAGGTTTTTTAAAGATTTGTTTAGCAGTTCTTTGGCAAAGAAGGGATCTGAGATGGCCCAATGCTAGGTAAGCATGTATGGTGCAATTTAGGGTTATAACAGATGCCCCCTAATGTGTGAGGGCAGAAGAGCATCTGATGGCCGAAATACATTACCAATCTTTACTGATGTGATAAACAAGTGAGCCCAGGGACCAGGAACTAGGAAGCGTCGTCTGCAAAATAACAAATGTCTCACGAGGCGGGCATACCCATGCTCAAGATAGAATAGAATCATGGCTACCAATCAAATACACTATAGATCCATGTCAAATAACTATATAAAGTGTAGCCATGAACAATACACAGTGGAGCTACATCTCAAAATAAAAAAGATATACATTTAGAGTATCCATCTTCTAGAAGCTGATACAGCTTGATGGCTGGAGATGAGGTCTTCAGAGCTCAAGAAACAACTTCAAAATCTTCAAAACCTAGGTAGGAGTGTAATATGAGTGTATTACTTCACTACCTAGAGGTCTTCGATGACTCGTCGGTCATGGACTAGAGAATCTTGACGATTAGACTGAAGGCTTCATTGATTTCGAACAAAGACTTGATTGGACATTCAGGATGGTTGGGTATGAGGGCAAGAGACAAATTGCAGAGGGGCCGACTTAGGCTTGGTAGAAACTTCTCTTGGACAGCAGCACGAAAAATGATGAGACTTAGACATCATGGCATTAATCATAAGTTTATGAAGCAGGAGGCAATGCAAACTCTCCATATGTTTGGAAGAATAACCAAATGGAGGAGAACACAACTTTATGTAGCAAGAATAGCTTCCTAAGGTCGTATTACATCCCATAGTTTGACGTACAAATGAACAGATGTGCTTTATCCAAGGGCGACTCATTATGCTGCCAATAAAGAAAATACTTTTCCCTTCCTCTTTTTCGGGTATATTTGATTTTTTTGTCTTTTTCAATGATTTTGGAAAAAAGAATAAAATAATTTTATGTTACAAAGAAGGATCAAGTGTCACAAACATACTAGTTCCAAGCGCACGGAACATAAGGATGCTCAAGGCAAAGGGACATATGCAAGAAAAGGACACTTGGGAAAAATCCTCCAAGGGCCAAAGGTGTCAAGACACAAAGGCAAAGTGCTATAGGGCTTGTGTATGAGGCATGCTTCAGATGGTTTAGTTGAGAGAAACATGGAGCCGACATTAGGCCAAAGACATAGTTATGAAAATGTGATTAATAAAACACACAATGGTAACATCCTTCGATGTAAGTTTAACAAGCCCAAAGAAGGTAAGCTCAACGGTTTTTCATATTTAGAGAGTTTGAAAAAACGTAAAAGGAGACTCCATTGGGGTAACTTTTTCGAAGGTAGTCTAGTCGGTTCAAAAAAGGGGTAAACTAGCACTGACAAGATGTCTATTCAAAACCATTTTAACGAGTGTGATAAGGACAATATCACTCAGCCATTTTCTCATTTTTCAGGAGTCTGAAAAAAGCTTAATTATGGACTCCATCAGGAATGTTCTTCTGGACCAATTTAACGAGTGTGAGAGAATAAGGTCACTCGACGATCTTTTCAATTTTAGGGAGTCTGAAAAGAGCTTAACTATGGACTCTGTGGGGGTTCCTTTTTCGTAAATTTAATCCCTCCGGCCTGAAAAAGGGTTAAAATGATACCCGAGAGTACTCTTCTAGAGAACTGAAGTTCCATAGAGTATACCTTTGTTCGTACAGTTGACCGTCCGAAACAAAAAAGGGGTAAACTACCATTGGACAGACGTGACTTCAAATTTCAGTTTAACGAGCGTGAAAGGCCACAAGATCGCTCAACAATCTTTTCATGTTTAAAGGGTCTAAAAAGGGCTTAAAAGAAGACCTGTAGAGGTTACTTTTCTCAGTTAATCTGGACGAGATTGAAAATCATAAATGCAGTCTCATCGGATGTTGCTTTTGGATCTCAAAGTGAACTTGAAAATCAACAAAGTTAGCACATGATCGACACTTTGTGGGTTGATGTTGGGTATCTCCTCGAGGGAGTAGTATGCTTCGACGAAAACATTGTCTACGATGCCAAGGGTTCTAGAGAGATTTATAGGTACCTTTTCAGCAATACTTTCCATATTACCGTCGGCATAAACAACACGAGTAGCCAAAGGATTGATAGGACAATACCTATCTCTAGTCATAGTCAAAGTGAATTCCCTTGCTTTGATTCTTCTTAACTCTGGGAGGAAGTATGATCTGTGATGAATATCTTCCCAGGGTTTGTCCAGACTAGTCATTGCTTCAATTACAACTTCATCAGAGGGCAATACTAAGTCTAATGAATTAGTGTCAGTGAGAGAACCTTGAGCCCAAATAGGCTCTAGAAGCAGATTTAACTCTTGTGCAAGAGTTGGATCTGCATTGGCTGAATTTTGCTGGACTAAAGAGTACGCTACTTCAACTATGGACAAGGGCATGGACATGCCTGGGTGCCATGTCCAATCCATTGTGGCCGATGGGGAAGGAAGTATCCACGGATCGTTGAAGTAAGTCATGCAGAACGACGAAACTTGAAAAATCTCAACTTTATGGTGACTGGATATAAACTTGATATCACCTTGAGGGGGCAGGTAATCAAAGGTACCTATAAAATATGGGCACAAACCAACCCCTACGTTGACCAGGCCTGGTTGAGTATTATCAATCATCGGGACCGTGGATGCCCCCAATGAAGGGTCAGGTATGGAGAAAGACAATTGATCGATGGTCACAATCTGGCCCTCATGTGGAAACAACAAGACCCAGAAAATTGTAGCAACCACAACTTTCATGGCATAAATCCAACTCCTCCCTAACAAGAGGTTATAGTCGAGGGGTGCATTAACTACTTCTACCTTGACACACATGGTCTTCCCTCCTAACTACACAGGGAAAGAGGGAATGATACCATGTGGTCGGAACGAATGATCATCGAAAGCAGCGAGGAGAGTAGGTGACGAAGAGAAAATGGGCTGGCCAATGGCCTTCCAACATGCCAACGACATAACGTATGTCAAGGCGCCCTCATCAACCACCGCGTGGAAGATATTTCGAGTAAAAGTTTTCGTGGGATAAGCCACTACTATCTAAAACACTATGTGGTAATGCATATGAGGTTTTAAGTCGGTTGTATCCAGCATAATTGTACTCGGATTACAAGTCTCGGTAGATCCTAAAGCAGTTAACAAGGCTTTCCTCTGGGAAGGGAAGCTTTGGAGGACCTCCAAAGCGGACATCACATAAGGGGTTTGTGATAAATCTTCCACCATAGAATAGTTCTGGGTGGCCCTTGCATTTGGGTTGTGAGAATATTTTTTGAACGTGACTTTGGGGATGCGTATCATTGTTTCGCCCAACATCTTCTGAATCTGTAGAGGAAGAGATGGGAGTTCGGATTCTTTTCCCTTCTCATAAGTGCTTGGTTTACTATAGTCATGTTCTCTAGTCGATATAAAAGCATCACTCTTCACCATATATACATTCGTGGATGCGGGGTTGTTCAAAGACGGAGAGGGTTCTTGGCTGCCCCTTTCTGTGCTTGCAGAGGCTTGGGTTAGATTTTTCCCATGTTGAAATGGATTGGTTAATACAACAGGTTGTTGCTGTGTCACAAACTTTTGGGCTTCTGCAAGCCAAGGACATAAATGGGTCGGGTGGTCTTCCGCGCATAATTTGCATGGATACCTCACCTTTCGTTTCTCAGTGTTCTCCCCTCCCAACATTATCAATAGGTTTTTTATCCCCCTTACCCTTCTTTCGTTGTTTTTTCTTTCCTTTAGGCTGCTAGGTGGCCTTTGGATTAGTCGATTGCACTCTGTGTACATCCGATGTTTTGGTAGGGGGAGCAACCAAATCAATAGTTTGGTTGGCCACTGTGTGTTGTATAGACAATTGTTGCAATTGCTTCGTCAGTTGCTTAGCGAGATTTGTTTGTGCTGAACCAACAATACTGACGGGATGTGGTCCGGCTCTCTGTCTGGTGTTATCAAGTATTGAGCGTGGCGCATCTGGAAAGATCTCGTATAATAAACCGGACTAAGAATAGATTAGCTCAAGTTGTTGAGCTCTCATGATGGCGTCTTCTTCAGAAAATACTCCCGATGTCACGATGTCTTTGGACAACTGTGGGACCAAAGACTTAAGGAACCACTCGAGTAGGAATGCTGGTGGGATTGGTACCTTAATTAAACTCTTTCGACGTCTCCATTCTCGGATGTGATCAGAGATATGGTCCTCTTTTGTTTGTGAGAAATTGGCCAGCAATTCGGTGCCAGTGTCGTATCTCACAAGTAACTGGAAATGGTTTAGGAAAGCCATTGCCAGTTCATCGAAGGAAGAGTATCTTGAGCAATCGAGCTCAATGTACCATTTCGCAGCACTCCCAATGGGAGTACGTTGAAACAATCGCAACTGTATGGAGTCATCTTTCAACGAGTTAGATGAGCACGAAAGATGGAAGGTAGTCACATGATCTCCTGGATATTCGTTAGGCTTGGATTTGAACTTTGGGATGTCTGAAGGAAACTTCGTCGGTATAGGAGGCCAACGCGGATCGTGACAGATAGGGTCATTCAACAACCTTGTCAAGTCTGGAAAATGTAAGGTTTCCAGGAAGGGTAGTTTGGGTTGTTGGTGATAACCCGGGAAAAAGGGGCCTGGAGTTTGATTGACACCAGGTTGCCAGGAAAAGTTCAGCTGCTGGCCTGGGTTCTGGTAAAAACCATGGCCATGGCCAGCGTATGGATTTTGCATGTGAGGAGACATCATCGACTAATTTCCAAAATAGGAAATAGATGGTTGGTCATACATTACATTCGAAGGACTTTGGGAAGGATTGCCTCATGTCGGTCCCATGGGGATAGGCATAGTGCTTTGTCTGGGGTTCCATTGATTGTGAAAATAATTACCCTAGATCAACATTCCTGACGAGGGAACGGATCCCTGCCAAGAATTCCAAGGCCCTGATGCGGAAGAAGTTCTTGGGTGTGCCCCCTGTGCAGGAATAGTACCTTGTATAGGAATAGGTTGTCTGAAATCGAGGTTGCCCCCAGTTGGGAAAGTAGCTGACAAAAAAACGTTGTTACCAAATGCACCAAACAAAGAAAATGGTGTCGAACCTACCGACATATTATGAGAAGGTGGTCCTTGACTCCCCGCTCCAGGTAAACTATGGTGTGCAGGTGGCCCGGTGGATTGCTAATGCGTGCCACCGAGCAAAGGGGACGAAGGAGGTATATGACCTCCCCCGTAAGGGAAAGCATTAAAAGGAGTAGGAGTGCCCCCCATGTGTCCTTGTAGAGGAGCGTTAGAGTTCCTTGCCCCCAAACCTGAAGTCTGTGAAGTGGAGTAGGAAAGTATAGGACTTGTACCTGAACTAGGCATCCCGTATGAGAACGGAGGGCTTGTCGCACTTGGTGTGAAAGGGATTGTGTCCATCACCAGAGACGGGATCAGACCACTGCGCAATGTAGAGGCGGTCAAGACCATGGTGGCTCGGACCGGTGATGGTGGGTTAGGAGGTGGAAACTCTCCTGTGCTGACAATCGTAGTGGGAATTGAAGAATTCTTAGAAGGTGTAACAACATTTGTTTCCATTTTTGCATGTGACACTGTCTGGCACTCGTAAGGATGAATCGGTACGATGGTGGGTGCCTAAAGATCAGTGGTGGAGGTTTCAACCAAACCAAAAGATTTCACTCCAAGGTCTAAAACAATTGATTCCTCTATATGTTGGTCGGTCACAATTTCTTGTCACCCGGTCACTTCAAAAGACCCTTGTTGGTCTAGTTTTCGCCTTAGTGGTGGCGGGGGTGGCTCCAGTGTAACCGGCGGCAGGCCAAGAAGCCTTCGTGACCGGTAGAGCTTGTGATCCTCCACTGTGTGAGGAGATCAAAGACACTCTAGGGCGTTCTAGTCGTTCAAAAACAACACACACTAAAAAAGTCCCTATAAGATAAGACATGCAAACACCAAATTAATTGGAAGAACAGTTACAACAACCAACACTAGAGCAACTTATCGGTGAAAGTGTAACTCGAACATGGAATCACCCTACGGGTATACTCTGCAAAGAATGGCCCGATGTCTATCCTAGGTACCGTGGTATACCCCCGCAGTCACCTATGTATGTCCCTAAAAAAGATAGGCAACTAGGTTGCCAGCGCACAAACAGTCACTAGGCGGGTACAGTCGAAAGTTAGGTAGACCACAATGAGTAGGGTATCGAACCCAAAACCTATCAAGGGTATTGAGAGCAAGTGGTCTGGAAGACAACTGAGGACCTCAAATGGATTCGAGACCCATGAAGCTTCATGGAAAATGCAATCGACAGAATCCCAAGACAAGCCCTCTATATGTGTTCTCCACTACGATTGGTCCAGCTTTGGAGGGGTTATCTCCGCTACCTTTCCGCATGCAACCTCATGTTTATCCCCTGTGTTAGAGGGGGGTCCTGGATAAATTTCACTATACTGGACTTGGACACTCCCTAAATCAGACTCCAATGTTTGATTTTAATGGCCTTGAAGAGTTTCCTCTCCAACCTAATCCAAGGCCCTAATCCTGAACTAGTTGGTTAACCTTACAAACATAAAAGTCTAATGAATTTTATATTTAGAGTTAATTTTATGGCTTGTCTTATGTCAAGGGGTATGAAAGTGAAACTAGTGATGTTTGAAAGATGAAAGTAAAAATGAACAGAAAGTTGGAAACAAAAAACTTCACTTAACGCAAATTTTCAACAACTTTTCAAATATTTTTTTTTTTTTTTTAATTTTCTAAGATCTTTTGAATCAACAAACTTAAAGAAGGATTTTACTCGACTACGAGCTACTTATGATCTAAGAAAACTATCAATAACTTATGAAAGAAAATATTTTTCCCTGATTACTAATGCAAAACAACACTTTTCAACCAAACAAAGAAATGAAAGATTTTTTTTTTTTGAATGCTGACAAAGAAAAAAGGAAAAATATCAACAAGTCAAAAACCAAGAAAAATTTCTGGCCTAATCGCAGATTGCAAAGAATCACTTCAAGAAAGCACACACTAGCAACTTAAAAAATGACTCTCACACTTGTCTAAAAACCCTAAAGAAAATTTTGATGAAAAAATTTTAAATGAAAAAAGAAAGCTATGGTTGAGATCAAACCTAAACTACTGAATGCTAGGACAGAGATTCAAAAATCTGAGAGGTATAACTCTTGTCAAGGGAAAAGATGACTGCCTCACCCTCAACAAAAACTATCCTTCACAAGCACACTACTGACAATTCAACAGCAAGCGTGTGCATGCGAGCTGTGTAGAGCCAGAGGGCGTGTACACGCGTGTTGGCCTTATACAGGCCATGTGTATCTCTAAAAATATGAAACAAATAAAAATAGACAATCCAAACCAGGAAGAGACCACTGATATTGAGAACTAAGATCTCTTGAAGGCTTAGACACTTTCTTTAACAGAAAAAGAAAAACAATGTAAGGAAAAATTCGTAAAACAAACCAATCTGAGATAAACCCTAAGCCGTAGACTGCAAACAACCAAGAATAGAAAGAGTTCCAGAAAACCCCTAAGAATGACTGATTCTGACAGGGAAGAGGATGACTGCCTCAAAAAATTTTTGGAATCCTACACACTACTATTACTTCTTCAGCTAGCGTGTACATGCAGGCTGTAAGAAAGTAGGGTGTGGGTATACACGTGCAGACCTCATGCAGTCCACGTGTACCTCTGTGGGTCTCAAAAAAACACAGTCAAGCAAAGAAACAAATATAGCTGGTATGGAAGACCAGAATCTCTGTTAGCTCAGACTTTGCAGAAACTTTAAAAAACAGGAAAGAAAACCAGTCTTTTAAAAATACCCAAAAATATTCTAAGGAACCCTAGAGATTTCCCTAGTATGGTCGTCAATTCTATTTTGGTGGGAAATCCCCCTACATACTAGCATTTAGGGTTATATCATGCATGCAAATGAGACTGAAAGAATCCTACTTTCTACCGTCATCCCAGACCTAATCCCCATTTCTTTTAAGAAAATACATGGTTAGACAAACATACCTTTTTCGGGAATTTGATGTCGATCCTTCTTCATGCTTGATCGCTTGTTAGAAACTCTCCTCCCAAGGCTGACCTACATACAAAACAAGAAACAAACTATACATGCATTTTACCTACAGATTAATGGGTTAGAGATTCAAACATATATTCAATAAACTATGAAGAACTCATATAGTGGGACGGGAAAAGAATTTCGTTATTAATTTTAATGAATCAACTTACAATGTCGAGACCGGCCACCGCTCCACGAACCCGATCCTGGGCTCCTCTTCAATTGTCCTCCAACTTCTTTGCTCTGTATCTCTTCTTGCACAAGGATGTTTAAAGGGTTGGGACAATGGGAATGTGCAATTGGGTAGAGTTTCTTTACTATTATTCTCCTTCTTCCAAATAGGACCCCTAACCCTTCTTTTATAGTCTAGAAGAAGTTAGGTATTTGGACAAACCCTCGGCCATGCATGGATGGAAGATTCAGTTAACTCACCCAAAGTTGTGTGTTCCATCGACAACTTTCCTTTTTTCGTGCTTTTGTAGGTACACGCGGGTTGTTTTAGGTCAGTTAGCATGTACATGTGTGCAGTAATGGAGTTGCGTGTGTGGGCCCTTATAAAAGAGGTTCTTTAAAGATTTGTTCAACAATGATTTGGAAAAGAAGGGATCTGAGATGGCCTGATGCCAGGTAAGCAGGTATGGTGCAAATTAGGGTTATAACAGAGACCCCCTGTCCTTTGACGAGAAAATGTCAAATGCCATTGCCCTGGTGTGGTAGCCATAATGGGAATGTCACTTATGTTATTATCCTATGATCATGGTAGGTTGGCTCGTGATGAGACCCCCTATTCTTTGTGGAATTTTTTTTTTACTTATCTTTATTCCTTTTTTTTTATATATTTGAATTGTCTTTTTTCTGAAAAAAGACCATTATCCTGGTTTGGTATCCAGATGATGATAATGCCACTCACTAGAGTGTAACTTAAGTGAACAAGTCATCTCGTGATGAGACCTCTTGTCCTTTGACAAAATAAAATGTCAAAGGCCATTGTCTTGGTGTGGTAGCCA
>ML833494.1:26578-55489 GCA_009831015.1 Picea engelmannii
GTATTAAGGGAGGCTCATCTACTCCCTAAGAGTAAGGGATGGCATAAATAAGTGTAAGGATGCCAAGTAAAAGTGTGCCTAAGGCTCCTTATTATAATATAAAGGAAAGATATCATTCAAGTGTATTTGTATGTATAAGGGAAAAAGAAACGAATTATGGTGGTTACAGGTTATGAACAAGGTTTAAGATATTTCGAAGAAAGTAATCCAAAAAAAAATTTGATAAGGTATGGGAGATGGTCCACAAAATAATGATAGATCGTTGTGATGATAATTAGAAATAATACTGGTGAAAATTATTTGGTGAAATTCGTACCCGAAAGGAATGGCTTGGTGTTTTATCAGCAATGTAGGGAAGGAACGACGAAATGAATAGCAGGCATGCAAAAAGGAACAACAAGTGTTCAAGAGGAACAAAGGGCACACAAAAGGAACAAAAAGTGTTCAAAAGGAACAACAAGTGTTCAAAAGGAACAACATATGCGCAAAAGGAACAACAAGTGTTCAAAAGGAACAACAGACGCACAAAAGGAACAACAAGTGCGCAAAAGGAATAGCAAGTGTTCAAAAGGAACAAAAGGCGTGCAAAAGGAACGGAAAGTGTTCAATATTTGCCTGTTTACTGCTGTAAAGAAAAAAATTGGTGGATTTTCCATGAAAGACAAGGTCTCTATGACAAGATAAAGCAAGATTGAGGAACATAAACGAGTGTTGGTTGTGTTCATTATGATTTTTTCAAGTGGATTTCATAATAATAATAAAAAAGGAAACTAATCACATAATAAGTTCTACAAGAAAGCTATATACAGTATGTACAGTGTCAACAAAATTCATCATTTATGGGGTTGGGGTGGCTGGGTTACCTTCCCAGCCAGCCAAAATTTGAACGGTAGGATCTTTACTTACTTCCTGGTAGAAGGATTCTTTTGAAGGCGGATGATGGTAAAGTCGTAGCCGGTGCCCATTAACCAGAAATGGAGATCCAGAGCCATCAATGGTGCTTAAATTGACCGTGCCATTATCATGGACTTCCTCAATTTTATATGGTCCCAGCCACCATGTCTGTAACTTTCCCAGAAAATCGTGAAATCTAGAATCATAGAGAAGCGCCCAATCACCCTTCTTAAATGATTTCTTCTTGATATGCTTGTCATGCCAGACCGCTCTCTGTTGTTGAATAAAATCTATGCATTCCATAGCAAATAGGCGTGCTTCATCCAATTCATTGAGTTGTTGAAGGTGTTGTTTATGTGCCATTGTTAGATCCAGTCCATTTTCCTAGGCCATCCTTAGGGTTTTAATATCAAAATCGATTGGAAAGATGGGTTCTTTTCCATAAACTAGGTGATAGGGAGAGTAGCCAGTGGTGTTATGCCATGTTGTTCGATAAGCCCATAAGGAATTTGGAAGATCAGTAGCCCAATTCTGTCGATTTGTTGAGACAGTCTTTGTTAAGATTGCCTCCATGACCTTATTTGTGCTTTCTACTTGCTCGTTTGCCTAAGGGTGATATGGAGAAGTAACTTTGTTATTAATATGATAATTTTCGAGGGTGGTGGTGATTCTATGAGATGTAAATTGTGACCCTCCATCAATGATTACTTCCCCGGGTAGTCCATAGCATACAAATAGTTTGAACAGAAATTCGATGACTACCTCTTCTATTGCATTTGGTAGGGCTTCTGCCTCTACCCATTTAGTCATGTAGTCTGTTGCAACTAGAATATAGGACTTCTGATTTGACTTTGGATTGAAGGGGCCAACGAAGTCTAGTTCCCATCTCTCAAATGGTTCTACAACTACTTGTGCTTTCAAAGGCATTTCATCAGCCTGACCTGGTTTTCCCATCCTTTGACAACTATCGCAAGTATGGACATATTTCTTCACATATTTGAATATTGAGGGCCAATAATAGCCCATCTAAAAAAATTTGTGTCCAGTGCTGTGGTCTGCAAAATGCCCACCACAGGGCTCATCATGTCCTGCCTTTAGTATGTCGTAGATTTTGTCATCTCGTACGCATCTGCGGATCTGGAGATCAGCTCCTGTGTGGAAGAGATATCCGCTGATCCAAGTGAATGGTGTGCTACGTTGGACGATCAGTTTTCTTTCCCTCGATGATAGATGTGTCGGTAATATTCCCGCCGCCAGATAATTTTCCACATCAGCGTACCAAGGTGGCTTTGTAGTAACGACAAACAGATGCTCGTCTAGAAATTGATCTTCAATTGTTAAGGAGTCGTCTGTTTTGGGTATGTGGGATAGGAAGTCTGGGACAAGATTTTCTTTCCCAGGTCGATCTTTGATGGTGATGTCAAATTCCTGCAATAGTAATAACCACCAAGTGACCCATCCATTAGTAATTGGTTTATTAGCTAGATATCTAATAGCAGAATGATCAATATACATAATAACTGGATAACCCGTTATATAATGGCGAAATTTGTTGATGGCATGTATAACAGCTAAAAATTATTTTTCTGTTACTATATAACTAAGTTCAACTGGAGTAAGATTCTTGCTAATAAAATAAATGGAGTACGGTTTCTTGTCTTCTTCTTGTCCAAGGACAATGCCTATGGAAATATCTGATGCATCGGTGGAGATGTGAAATGTTATTTTCCAATTTGGTCCCCTCAACACCGGTGCTGTCGAGATTAGCTTCTTGAGTCCTGCAAATGCCACATCACACTTGTCGGACCACTGAAACTCTACATTACCAGTCAAAGCATGTAAAGGTGTAGCGGTTCTTGCAAAATTTTCCATAAATCTACAATAGTATCCTGAAGTGCCAAGGAAACTACGTACCTCAGTTTGTGTGTGTGGTGTAGGTAGATTAAGGATTACCTCTACTTTTGCTGGATCTACTCTAATTCCATATACAGAAATATAATGCCCTAGTACCACACCTTCTGTCATCATCATGTGACATTTTGCATGGCTTAAACATAACCTGATCGCAATGCATGGTTCTAGTACCTTCTCCAGATTATTCAGTGCTTGATCGAAGTCGTCACCATATGGATTGAAGTCATCCATGTAGACTTCAATCCCTTCACTGATTAGGTCGTTGAATATTCTCAGGATGGCCCTTTGGAATGTGGCTGGAGTGTTACATAGTCCAAAGGGTAATACTCTATATGAAAAAGTACCCCAGGGGCAGGTGAATGTAGTTTTATCCTGATCTTTTGGGGTGATCTAGATTTGATTGTAACCACTAAAACTATCTAGAAAAGAAAAGAATTCATTTCCTGCCAGAGTATCCAGGACCTGGTCGATGAAAGGTAAGGGAAATGATCATTTTGAGTGGCTTTGTTAAGTTCCCTATAGTCAACACATATCCACCATTTCCCATTTTTCTTTGGGACGATCACTAATGGGGAAACCCACTGACTATCTGAGATAAGGTATATAAAATATACATCCAACAGCTTTTGTAATTCTTACTTAACAATATCCCTGAGATGGGGATTCAGTATTCTCTGTGGCCATCGGATAGGTCGAGTGTATTTTTCAATATAAATGTGGTGTGTGCAGAGTTGTGGATCAATACCTTTCATATCAAAATACTCCCATGCAAAATCTTGTTGGTATTTGGAGAGGAATTGAATTATCTTTTGTCGTTTTTGTTCATCTAAATTGGCATTGATGTTCAGAGACCTCGCTGGTGCAATCTCGACGAATTTGTTGTTATGAACAGATGTAGTTGGAATTTGTTGTTCCATTAAATCTTTCAGCAGGTCTCCCTATGCTTCACAGTCTAGAATAGCTTCGAGCATCTGGCAGGATGGGTTGCTCACGGTGGTTGGGCTATTAATAAACCCAATGATTATGTCATCCTCTAGTTGGTTTTTAAGTCTGAGGGCTTCTTCTAGCGTAAGAGGGGCTCATAAATCCTTTTCTTTGTATCGTGGTGGTGGAAATTGTGGATATACGAACATTGGGCTTGGATTGGCAAGAGGATATAAGATGAGATTCTTTTTGATACCCCCTCTAGCGATTGTCATATTACCCATTCAACATCCTATGTATGCATCTGTTGTTGCGCGCCATGGCCTGCCCAGTATCAATGGATGCCCTTCAAGTCCACTTCTTGGGTTGATGATGAGGAAGTCTGCCGGATATTCCCAAGAGTCGACGGAGATGGCTATATCATTTAATGTGCCAACTGGTCGAAGCACCGATCGATATGCCAACTGCAACATAATTGCGGTGGGTTCGACGGAGTCAAAACCCAAGGTATTGCAGGTTTCCATCGTCAGGATGTTGATGTTTTCTCCCAAATCAACTAGCGTATTTGGAAAAGAACAGCCCTGGATCTGAACTGTTACTATAGGATTCCCTGGATCTGCATATTTGACTGGTTCTTGTCTACCTAAAATTAGATCAGACAAGGCTCCTACCATGCCAACTATGGATGATGGATCTTTAATTTTTCTGACGAGCTTTCTCCCACATATCTCCTTGATCGTCTTTTCGTAGATTGGAATGTCTTGAAGAGCTTGCAGGAGTGGAATCTTGATGTATAAATTCTTGAGTTCCCCTACAATGTCGAAGTTGGGATATACGGTCGGTTTTGATATCATCAATCTTTCGGGGAATGAAAGGGAGGGAGTTGCATCCTTATTAGAATATTATGATTCGACTGTGTTTCCCCCTTGCTCGATTTCTTCTGTTATTACCACAGTCGAGGGTGTTATTGCTGGTTGTTTTTCATTCTCCTGCTCTTGAGAAACATTATTTTCTTTAGGAGAGATTATACACCCCGATCTCAACTGTAGTTTGTTGCACCCTTCCGAGATGGTTTCTCCTTCCCCATTCTCCATAATCTGGACGAGCTGCGTCAATATTTTATTTGGATTTGGGTGAGGTTGGGCTGGTAATTGAGGGCGCAATTGTGATTACGGGTTCTGGGGCAGTTGGAGTGGTGCTTGCAACATGGGTTGAGTTTGAGGGGCCATCCCCATGGGTTGGTTGTTTATCCCCATGGGGTACTACCAATTCTGATTCCAATTTGGGTTTTGGGCAATCATGTTGGGCCACTGTGAAGGGTAGATGTTGTTATTTGAGTTTTTCCAGGATGAGGTGGGATATTGTGAGTTAGGCCAGGTGGAATTTGCAGTTGACTGATTTTTCCAGGCAGGGTTTGCAGCGGGCTGGTTTTTCCAAGTGGGATTTGCAGGTGGGTATTGTTGGGGCTACCAGTTTTGATTAGTAAATAGTTGGCCCTTCCATGCATTACCAGGAGCTTTCTACTGATTATATTTTCCAAAGAAGAAAGAGGAAGGGTCATGTAGTGTATTTGGAGGCTGGGTCTGCCATTGACGACGCTGAGCCATAAGATATAATGGTTTTGCTTCCTCTTCTGCTTCTTTGAAGATGGATTTCAATCCAAGGAGTGATGGAAATTGCTTTGTGGCATGATCCTTGATGCATATGGCGCAGACTCGAACCACATCCAAAGGGAAATCCCTTGGACCATGTTTTCTTTTGCATCTGTTGCAAAATATGGACAAAGTTTGTTCTTCTTTTGTTTTTTTTTGTTTGGCCTGCAATACATCCAATTGTGTAGTCAGAGTGCTCAGAATATCTATTTTGAAATCTTCCAAGAGATTGCCAACTTCAGCTCGCATGACACCCTCGCTTGTAGTATTGTTACTTCTGGTGAGGGAAGTCTGCATTCCTGATCTGGTCCGTGTGCTTCCTCATGAGCACCTAATACACAATTGAATGATGTTATCATAAGTTTCTTGATAAATTTCACCCTTTCCCATTAGATTCAATGTTTCTACCCATTCATCTTTCATACCCTTAATCAGAGTTGCCTTAAGTACTTCACCTGGTAATGCACCATAGGGTGATCTTTGTAAATTATATTGAAATATCTCGACATATTCTTCTAATGATTCATTTTATTTTCCAATCGTTTGAAAGATTTCATCTTTTAATTCCCTGGTTCTAAAATAATCCTGATATTTTGTCAAGAAGGCATGTTTCATCTCATCCCATGAGTTTATAGTTTTGCCCCCTAATCCCATAAACCAGCGTAGAGCTGCTCCTTTCAAAGTGGAGGGGAACAATTTTAATTTTTGGGGTTCAAATGTGTAATCATACCCTCTACATAGGACATCAAATTCAAATAAGAATGTGTCCTGGTCTTCTGAGATTAATCCATGAAAGGTTGGCAAGTTTTGTAGGGGAATTGCCTTCATGGGGGCATTGACGATTGGATCAACTATTGGATATTCCAATGTGGAAGTCTGGGGACGTTGTTGATTTTGTTGTGTCATTTGATAAAAAATATGCTAGAATTCTTCAAGGATTTCTTGATCTGGATATTTTATTCAAATTGGTTGGTTATCTGATCCTCTAGGGGATTTGATTGCACTCCCTCTATCTGGGATTTCAGGTATGCCTTCTTCTTTCACAGGATATTCAGGATCAGGTAGTGGGTCTGCCTTAGCTACCCCACTGGTTTCTCCTTCTCCTTCCTCCAGATTACAAGATTTTCCCTCTTCTAAAGGGTTGAGGGGTGGAATATCTATGCTCTGAAATATTTTCTCAGTCCCTTCAATTTTTCTATGAATCTCAACATGGGCTGCAGTTGGTGAAACTGCTACCTGAGGGATTCGGGTAGATCCTTTTCTAGCTCCAACTGAAGCTTGAGATTCTTCTTTTTGGATGATGTCGTCTATGAAAGTGCTTCTTCCAGGGAGAACTAATTCCTGGGCTTTGGTAATTTTTGGTGGGGTTTTTGTTTTTTCAAGATATTTCTTCTTAGTCATACACACTTCACACAAAAAAAGAAAATCAAGAAAGAAAAACACCTATGCAACCTCTTAATGCGTTAGATGGAGGTAGGCGTTGGCATAATCATCTTACTTATTACCTGTGTAGGTTCTTACCTTCCATCTTCAATACCTCGTCCTCCAGAGGCATAATCTATGCTACCTTTGACATTCTTCATCGACAACGGCGCCAAAATGTTGCGGTCTAAAGATGTCTAAAAACAACCTTAGTTTAACATTAATTGATCAACCCGAGGATTCTTCTTTTATCTCAAGAATAATAGCAAAGTCTATGCAGATAGCTCGTAGAGGCTAAAATCATGTAGTTAAAGAAAATCTGAGTTTAACAACAATCAAGTTCCTCAAACATTCATTAAATATTCTAGGAATTAAAATTTAATTCTGTGAAAAGGAAAGGAACTAATTAATCTATTGAATTCATTTTAACTAAAAGAAGTAATTGAATCTAAATAAAGACTTGCATAATTGACTATTACTATGAATCAAATTATTGGAAAGGGAAAAGCGAATTACTCTATCTATGGAAAGAAACAACGACTGTAATCTAATCGAAAGAGACAACAATTGTACTTCTATTGAAAGGAACAAAAACTATATCTTAACGGGAAAAAACAACAAATATAAACTTATTGAAAGGAACAACAATTGTGAATCTAAGTAAAAGGAACAACGCATATGAAATTATGAGGAACTGTCATGCATCAAACCTCAGTAATAGAAACTGGAACAACAATCATTTAATGCTTAAGGAAATGTCTATCTCTTGCACACAAACGATATAAAATCATCAACACACTTATGCATTCATTTAACTACTGTAAAAGAGAATCGAATCACAAAATAGAAATTGAACTGATACAATTACAGGTCGAACAGTAGCTCCTTCAGACTGGTCCCTTGGTCCTTAGAAGAACTACTACTCGAAACTCAGTTTGTAGAAATGGTAAAACCGTTCAAAGTTTTTATTGATTTCATAGCCGGTACAACATTTACAAAAAATGCTAACACAGAGCAATTCTAAGTTCTGAGTTCTTGGGTGCAATTCTTCTATATCCCTTCCGGGATCTATTACCCCTTATATATTACAATAATCTAGGTAAATTAAGCTATCCTAAGGATTGAGATATCCTCAAGATTGCTTTACTATTATAAAGTCACAATATAAGAAACTCAATCATCTTCAAAACTGCCTTGCGCCATAAAGTCCTCAACCTCCAATAGCTTGTGCATCTTCAAGATTTCCTTTTCTATCTTGGTTTTGACGATATTTAACCAATCCTGTAACAAAATCAAACAATTCCAACCATATTTTAGGATCTATGTAATCTAATTTCAACAATAATGCTAAAGGGTATATTATTCTTTTTCTATCCTATTTTCTCCTAATTAACCGAAAAGTCAATCAAGATGATATCATGAAATGTGGGAAAAAGGAATATATTTATACCTTTTTCATAACATAACACTTGCAAAAGTAGAATTTGTAAAAGTTATGCACTTAGAAACTGCCAAAGAAATGTGGGACAAACTCATTAGTAGTTATGAAGGTAATGAGAAGGTAAAGGACGCCAAGCTTCAAACCTAAAGTACAGTTTGAACAGTTGAAGATGAAAGAGGATGAAACTATTGGAAAGTAATTTCTGAGAGTTGAAGAAATGGTAAATGCAATGAAAGAACTTGGTGAAAAAATTGAGGAACCCTCTTTAGTTCAGAAAATTTTGAGATCTCTACCAGATAGGTTCAACCCGAAGGTCTCTGCTATAGAAGAACTTAATGATCTAAAAGACTTGGCATTTGATCAACTTCAAGGAACGTTGACTACATATGAAATGAGAATAGTTAAAGATACACCCACCTCCAGAGAAGCATCATTTAAAGTAGACAAGAATGAGGATTCTGAGCCTGATGAAATTGAAGCAAAATTTGTGAGAAGACTAAAGAAGGGATCAAGCAAATACAAAGGTAAAATGCCTTTCAAATGTTTGAACTATGGTAAGATAGGTAATTTTGCAATTAAATTTCCTCACAAAATAAAGGATCAGACATATGATGATGAGGAGAAGCACAAACACAAGAATTTATTTAAAGAGAATAATTTTAAGAAGAAAAGTCTTTGTGTAAACAATGATGATGATCCTTCAGATGATGAAGACAATGACTCCTCTATTGAAGATAAACTAAATGACTTCATGCTTATGGACAAAGAGAATTATGACAATAAAATCACAAGAAGTGATGCTAATGAAGAAGAAGTTGTGGTTGATATGGAAGGAGAACTGATCAGTGCACTGGAAGAGATTGACAGACTCAGAATTAAGAAGAGAAAACAAAAACGATTGTTGATACAGTTCAAGAAAGGTAGTAAAGAACCTGATGAAGACTTTGTCCTACTAAAAGTGGAATTAGAAGAGGCAAAGAAAATCGAAGACATTCTAAAACAATAATTATCAGAAAATAAGGCAAGATGTGAAGCTCTAGAAAAGGAAGTAGTGAAAACTAGGAAAGAGTTGGAGAAGTTTCAAGCCTTGTATCATCATAATCTGTCAAGTATCAAAGCCTCAGAATAATTGGCCACCATTATGAATCAACAAAGAAACCCAAAGATGAAAATGGGTCTGGGTTATGAAGAGGGATCAAGTAGTGATCAGCCAAGCAACAAAGAACCCATTAAGTTTGTCAAATCTACCACCAGTGACAACAAAAATCCTACAGAAACAAAAGAAGATAATCAACTTCCCAGGAGGAGCAACGAAAGAGGTACCGGAACTGAAACTATAGATCAAATAAATAATGTACTCTCTATTCAAAGAAATCATCAGCATGGAAGAAATCGACCTTCTCAAAGAAGAAAACCATTTTCTAGGTACAAAGGATTTTTCTATGGATATTGTTATTTCTGTTCTAAATTTGGTCACAAAGATGTAAACTGTTCTTTAAGATTTAAATATGAATAATCAAAATATTCAAGGAATAGATATCTGCCACAACAAAGAATGAGACAGCTAAGTAACAAATAATCACAGACTGTAAATAATGTGATGGTTGGAAAAAGGACACACGTTAAACATAACAATCGTTATGATCCTTTATTCAATGAACCAGAATGTTACACCTGCCATAATTTTGGACATAAAGCTGCAGAATGTCACTTAAGGAACTATGAGCCAGATTTGAACCACTCTGCTGAAAATGTCAAGGCTTGGAAGATGAAAGAAAATGACAAGTGTGGACTAGTGTTGTCATCCCAAAGACAACATAATCCCTGGTATATTGACAGTGGTTGCTCCAAACATATGATGGGAGACAAAGGTAAGTTTCTATCTCTAAGTGAAAGAAAATCAGGAAACATAACCTTTGGAAATGATGCTCCAGGTAAAATCAAGGGTAAATGGATGGTGAGTCTAAGTAATGGAAAAGGAAAATCCCAGAATGTTCTTCTTGTCGATGGGCTGAAACATAATCTTCTCAGTGTAAGTCAAATGTGTGACAGAGGATGTGAAGTGGTGTTCACTTCCAAGGACTGCAAGATAAAGTCTGTAAACTCAGGAAAAGTAGTGGCTAAAGGCATAAGGATAGAAAATAATGTATATGTGATGAAAGAAGATAGAGAAGAGTGTCATCTAAGAAAACATGATGAGAGCTGGTTATGGCATAGGAGACTTGGACATCTAAAATTTGACCACTTAATCAAGCTCAAAAATCTTGAGGCAATAAAAGATCTTCTGAGAATATCAAAGCCACAAGATTCTATGTGTAAACCCTGCCAAGTAGGAAAGCTAACCAGGACACAATTTAAATCCAAGAGCTCTACTTCAACAGAGAAACCACTCCAAATAGTTCATATGGATTTATGTGGACCATCAAAATAGGAAGGCATGAGGAAAGAAATCTACTTCATGCTGATCATTAACGATTACTCCAGACTAACTTGGGTTGCCTTTCTCAAGGAAAAAGCTGAAGCATTTGAGAAATTTAAAATATTTAAGGCTTTAACTGAGAATCAAACAAGCAAGAGGCTAAAGGTAATAAGATCAGACAGAGGAGGTGAATTTATTTCAAGTGAGTTCAAGGAATTTTGTGATAAACATGGGATCAAGAGAGAATACACAATCCCAAGAACTCCACAACAAAATGTAGTTAAGAGGCAAAACAAAATAGTGCAGCAAATGGCCAGATCAATGATAAATGAGAAGAACATTGGTCAAACCTACTGGGTAGAAGCAATACACACAACAGTCCATGTTCTTAACAAATTCCACCTCAGACCACACACTGACAAGACACCCTATGAACTGCGGTATGGGAGACCTACTTCAATCAAACACTTCAAAGTCTTTGGGAGTAAGTGTTACATAAAGAATAATGATGAGAACCTTGGCAAGTATGATGACAGGGCTGATGAAGGCATATTCTTAGGGTGTGCTACAAATAGTAAAGGATACAGATGCTATAATAAGAGGTTGCATAGATTGGTTGACTGTATTGACATAAAAGTTGATGAAGGAATCCCAGTAAGAGAGGTGAACAATACTGAATCAACAACAAAGGATATAGATGAAGTTGAATTTGAACAAGTCCAAGAATCAGAACAAGAAGAATCTGAGCCAGATGAAGATGCAAATATTCAGACAAACTCAAATCAGCAGACAACATCAAATTCTTCCTCCAGAATCACTCAAAAGAATCATCCTGCAAGTCAGATAATTGGTGAAAAAGACAAAGGTGTACAAACCAGGAGAAAGATAATCAAAAACACCGAACAATCACATATAGCCTTCATATCCATGCTGGAACCCAATAATTTTAATGAAGCTAAAAAAGATGACCATTGGGTTCAATCCATGAATGATGAACTTGATCATATTGAGAAAAACAATATGTGGGATATGGTTCCTAGACCTGAAGGTAAAAATATCAGTGGTTCCAAATGGATCTTTAAGAACAAAATGAATGAGAAGGGACAGGTTGTCAGGAACAAAGCAAGATTGGTCTGTAAGGGCTATGCTCAAATAGAAGGACTAGATTTTGATGAAACATTTGTGCCAGTAGCAATACTAGAAGCGATCAGAATGTTTCTTGCCTATGCTTGTCATAAAATCTTTAAAGTATATCAAATGGATGTCAAGTCAACATTTCTAAATGGAGATTTAAAAGAATAAGTTTATATGGAACAACCAGAGGGTTTCTAACTGATAGATAATCCTAACCTAGTATGCAAGCTTAAGAAAGCCTTATATGGGTTAAAATAAGCTCCTCATGCTTGGTATTACAGACTGGATAAGTATCTCCAAGACAAAGGGTTCAAGAGAGGAACAATTGACAACACTCTATATATCAAAATAGAGGGTAATGACTTACTCATCATGTTGGTCTATGTAGATGGAATCATCTTCCGATGTAATAATGATTCATTTGTACAATGGTTTGCTTCTGCCATGGAGTCTGAGTTTGAAATGTCTATGATAGGGGAACTGTCATTTTTTCTTGGTCTGCAAATTACTCAGAAATCTGAAGGAATATTTCTTTTCCAAGAAAAATATCTAAGAGAAATGTTGAAAAGGTTTCAAATGGAAGATTCTAAACCTATGGGAACACCTATGTTTACTAGATGAAAATTAAGAAAGGATGATGACTCACCTGATGTTGATCAAAGTTCATATAGGTCAATGATAGGTAGCCTATTGTATATCATGGCATCTCGTCCAGACATAATGCATGTTGTTGGAATAGTAGGAAGGTATCAGGCAACACCCAAATAGAGTCATTTTCTAGCTATCAAAAGAATATTTAGATATTTGAAAGAAACAATGAACTATGGCCTATGGTATCCTAAGAATCATAATTTTCAATTATTAGTCTACTCGGATGTTGATTGGGCTAACTACATGGATGAAAGGAAAAGCACGAGTGGAGGTGCGTTCTTCTTAGGAGATTCTCTAGTAGCGTGGTTGAGTAAAAATAAAGGTTCCATTTCTTTATCAACTATAGAGGTAGAGTACATTGTTGTTGCTACTTGTTGCTCTCAGGTATTATGGATGATTCAGACACTTGCAGACTTGGAGGTAAAATATACTGCATCGATCCCAATTCATTGTGATAACACTAGTGCCATAAGTGTGTCAAAGAATCCTGTATTCCACTCCAAAACCAAGAACATTCCCACAAAATACCATTTTCTGAGAGAGAAGGTCACCAATTAGATTTTTCAAATTCATTACATTCCAACCACAAAACAAATTGCAAACATATTTACTAAACCCCTAACCAAGACACCATTTGAATATCTCCGTCAGAAGCTGGGTGTCATCCCGTCTCACACCTAAGAGAGTACATCATGTTAGGGGGAGTATGTGTTGGTTGCATATCTGATACCTCCGATGAAGTACTGCAACAGCTCAGGGGGGGCATGTTTTCTTTGACATTGATTTCAAAAGGGGAGAAAAGGAGTGGAGTGGTCCAGACCGGATGTTATAGCTGGAGGTCCAAACAGATTAGTGCAGTCGTTCGGGGTTGCCATCAATGCCAAAGGGGGAGATTGTTGGCATGTTTACAGTTAGGAGTGAGCTTGTCATTGATGGCAAGAACAGTGATGGCAAACAGGCTCAGAAGACATCATAAGTCCAGACAAGAGGAGTGCACAGATGGAGGACAAATCTCGGGTGTTAGATTGGAGCGTGGGGTCCTCCCGTTGTTGGATCTAGGATAACTTGCACATTATTTAAAGTGAAAAGAGAAGTGGGCTTACAAAATCTCGAAAGCAGGAAGACCATCCATCTTCACGCAGGACACGTAGTCACATATCATCATTTCGCTGACTGGAAAGTCAAAGGAAGGAGGTGCTCTAACCCCTCGAACTTGCAATATGAGAGATCACGAAATGATCTGAACCGTCGATCCAAGAAGGACACGTGGCTAAAGATCAACATTTCGCTAATTGAAAGGTCAAAGGAAGGAGGTGCCCTAACCTCTCGAACTCGTGATATAATCTCAGTCATTGGATCAAGGAGAAATATGGACCATCGATCCAAGAAGGACACGTGGCGAAAGATCATCCTTTTGCTGACTGGAAAGTCAAAGGAATGGGGTTCCCTAACCTCTCGAACTCGTGAAATAATCCTAGTCGTTGGATCAAGGACAAATCTGGGCCATCAAATCCAGGAGGTGAATGTGGCAGACCACGTTAGAAAGGATAGGTGGAAGACTATGTCAGAAATGGCACGTGGCACGATCAGACAATGACAAGTGTCAAGATGATTCAATATTTCAGGAACCTAGAAATCACAATTCTGAGTGACATGTGGCAGCCACATGGATCATGTCAAGTCATTGAGTGATGTCATTCTAGGAGTTTATTTTCAGGATTTTTAGCATCAACACTCCCTCAAAGTCCCGAAAGTTGAAGTTCTGGGGTGGAGGATAGTCATCCGATCACCACAGATCGTGGACCGTTGATCTGAAGAGAGAAGTGCTCAAATGGCTAGCCAATGGTCATATCTCATGGTCACATCGTTGAGAGATGGAGAGCAGATCTAGAGAAGCCAAGATCTATTTCAGAGTTCATGACATGGAGAGTCGAGATGACTCATCAGAGAATCCATGAAATGCGAAATGCGAAACGCCTTCTGGCATAGGCTGTGGTCACCGCTGGTAGTCATGTGAGGGGAAGGAGCTAGCTTTTTCTCAGCTCCATTTCGGGGATTGTGACATGGGAGAGTCGAGATTTCTCAACATAGGATTCCCGAATTATGAATTGCGAAATCCCTTTATGGATAAGCGCTTGGTCATCACCGGTGGTCATGTGAATGGAAGGAGCTAGCATAGCTAGGATCCATTCCGGGTATCAAGAATTCTAGGGGAAGGAGTCAAGGAGACTCATGGCAGAATCCCCGAAAAACAAGTTGTGAAGTGCCTTTTTTATTAGGCTTGTGGTCACAACCAGTGGTCTTTTGGAAAGGCATCCTGCGCCTAGTGCCATTTCACGTAGGGATCATTCATGAGGAACCGTTGATCTATGGTTTCACCTTCCAGCAAGATCTCAAACATTCAAAGACTCCAACAGACAAAGAATCCATACTTGACTGGATGTAACTGCCAGAACGAAGTGATGGAATCTGCCATAGAATTTGAAGAGTCTTCAGGGTGA
Source organism: Picea engelmannii (assembly GCA_009831015.1). Classification (NCBI taxonomy): domain Eukaryota; kingdom Viridiplantae; phylum Streptophyta; class Pinopsida; order Pinales; family Pinaceae; genus Picea; species Picea engelmannii. The sequence continues at coordinate 41,531 of ML833494.1, forward strand.
TCGACAGAGAAAACAAAGAGTCTCGAGGCCACTGCCAGTGGAGTGTAGACTCATCATAGAGTCGACTGACAGATGGAAGGGGGTCGAATACTGTTAAAGCAAGTGAATCCAAAGTACCTCATGAGAAGTGTGAGCGATGATGAACATAGGAATGGTATGCAATGGTATAGCGCATGCAGAAGGCACAAGGTGCAATGAGACTATAAAAATGGAGAACAGAGAAGGGATCGTGTCGCTGTTGTTGTGTGTAGTGCATGCGTGTAGAATCATGAGGTGCAGTAGCTGAAGCATAGAAGAATAAAAGAAAAGAAATGCATATCCGTGAGAATAAGAGAAAGCCGAGGTGTGCATGCTGAGACAGAGGAGAAGATCAGAAAGCTGAAGAGGATGCAAGCAGGAAGACACTGATGTAGGCAAAGAAGAGCAACATAGCAGAATAGTGATAAGATTGGTAAGCCAATAACAACTATTGAATCACTATAATAAATTCACAGAAAGAAAAGTTTTATATTTCAGGGTGGATGGGAGGTGTTAGGGAGGATTGTTGTCCTCAGAGTTTCAAGTAGGTGCTTGAACGTAGGGAGTTATAGCTTCCATCTGGTTGCACCCAAAGAAACCAGGGTGGCAGGGTGGTGCAAGGGAGAAAATTGGTTCTCTGATATATAGGTCGGTGCCTGTATGACTGGAAGTTGGTGTTTCCATCCAGTTGGTGTTGGAACATTCAGGGAGTTGGTACTTCCTTCTAGTGGGTGCTAGAGAAACCAGAGAGTTGGTGCTCTCAGCAAGTAGTGGCTTGCAAAATAGAGGTGGTAGCCTTATTATGAGTTGGTGCTCATAAGAATGATAATGTACATAAGATAATTATCATATAAAGAAGAATAGGTTTTCACCCTTTATGGGTTTCCTCAGGAATATTTGTCTCTGTATTGTACATGTGTGTGATTGATGTTGAATACTATACTGCTTATTTATTGTGATCATCATTGAGAGTTATGTAATGAATTTAAAAATGGATATAATTGTATAAGCACATTAACAACTGATTCACCCCCCCTCTCAGTTGTCCAACATATTGTGGGGATTAGTCACATTTTTCCTCACTTGAGAGGACATCTTCTCCAAGCTTTTGAGAAAATACAAGGGGAAGTTCAAGGGTTTGTTGAATAGAAAATGAGCCAACAATCTAAAATGACAAGCTTTGAAAGTAGAGTATCTACCTTCACATGTAATTAACCTTATGATGACGATGAGGGGATTGACCAATTCTGCCTTTATCCACTTCTTAGCATACCCTTTTTCTACTGAAATGCTCTTGAATTCGGGCTTAAACACCCTGTTGTAACTTGATCATGGAAATTGGTGGTTTTTGAACCATCTATCTCCCATTCTTGGGAGCTTTGTTGCAGCAGCAATGGACCCTTCTGTGACTTCAAAGATGAGAGACCATACATGTGATATCTTACCATCGAAGCCAACTAAAAATTGCATAGAGAGGCCATCATCATGGCCCTAGAGGAGAGTAGCCTTCATCCTTATCTATTTATGTATTGGAAGAAGGAGAGTAACCTTCATCTCTAACTTCCATTGAGATGGAAGTAAGAGATTGAATCTCAAAGCATCATGGCTTAAGCTTGGGGGTGGCCAATGATAAATCTGTTGGGAGTGACTGAGCCTATGGTTGAGTGGAAACGAGCACCCCTTTCAGCAGTCACATCACACTCTATGGTTCTGATAAGTGCTTTCTTGCCTTATGTTTTGAATTGTAAATAATGGATGCATGCGAGTATTTACATGTCTATAAAGGTTTCTTTCTCTGTATTAAATGATTAAGTTATGAATATGTGTTCGATTCCTTGAGAACCTATAATTCTTCTTGGATTTCCATATGCCCCAGTTTAATCACTCGAAGGGGCTTTCCCTAGGAATTTACATCGTCGTTCCAGAGTCAGAGCAATCCTTTGGGCATAATTACCAATTTGGTAACCTCACAATTTACCTTACCTTGATTCAGAGCTCAAAGATTTGTGAGTTGGGAAGGTGCTCGCTTTGGACCAGTAGTCTAGGAGACTCTGAACTTGTGCTTATTTCCTTAAACAAAAACCCGACTAAGAGCGGGGATCATAGCCCCAGATTTTTATGAAGATCCACGTGACCTAGGTCTAGGAACTTTGGAGCTCGAGGATCTGAGATGTCAAGTTGTACAAAAGTCAAGTTAAACCCCGCAATTGATATGCATCATTGATCTATGAACAAAGATCAAGGGTGGGGAGTCATTACAGAGTGCAAAGGTGAAAATAGTAGACGTGCTAGTTCACAGCCCACAATTCACCCTTGCCATTGATCTCGATGGGATGGAGGATCAACGATCCCGGTTAGAATATAATCAAGTGATCACTTTCCAGATTGAGAAGGTTGAACTCCCTGGTAAAGAAACCACATGTTGGGGCCCCGCAATTTCTGTGAATCGTTGATCACCATTGACCTTTGATCTGAGTTTGATGTGATCCCTAGAATGTAAGGAGCATGTAGGATAGTGAAACCTTCAAAGAGATCAAACTCAGAATAGATAGCGCTTTCAGGAGCACAGACGAAAACCAGGAAACGGATCGTAGGAGGGGCAAAGGTTGAATCCTTTGAGCACATAGAAAACCTTATAAGTTGGATTAATTCATAAACCTAGGAGGAGGAGTGTTGGCATAGGGGCATACCCAGGGTTCAACGCTCCAACATCGCACCAACAAAACCCTAACTACCGACCCTTTTGACAGCACCTGCGAAGTAGATGAAGTCTCACCTGAGGTAGTGGCAGGGATGGTTGTAGGACTCCAATGTCTACAACCTTAGCTGGGACCTAGATCTGTGATTACGATACTCTAACAAAGAACTTAGCAGTTATCCTTCATTAGTATATATCCTATATTTACTTCGCAGACAAAACCCTAATTACAGAAAAAACCAGATCTAACACATTTAAGCACCTAGCATGGAGGGATAGATCAGATATAACATTCATTCATATCACTAAGCACTAAGCTATCATATCATGTCCATCTAAGAATATATTACTATACTAAGCATTAACCATATGAACAATAAAACAATCACAATGCATAAAGAAACCATAACACATGATATATGTGGTTCACCCCCAGCCTAGGGCTACGTCCACTAACTCTTCTTCTCTTTATTATCTTCAGTCAATCATCTACATGCACAAATCCACAAGATCCTACTCCGCATAGGACAAGATATCTACGCACACTCAGCTAGATCCTCCTTCCCCGAGCTAGGATACAACACAAAGCCTTTACACAATCTCTTACAGTCACTTTCACTTAGCCTTGCAAGCTTCACATAGTATGCACAAAGCATGTACACTATCTCTTGCACTTAGCACATCATCACACAGATGTCTATATCATCCTACTCTGACATCGCCTATACATCTATTTATACATTACAAAATGGGCCCAAACATGGGTAAACTCATGGGCCGACATCCCCATAGTCGTTACATAATCCCAAAACCCAAAAAGACCTAAAAAGGGGCCGAGATCCCGCGATCTCTTGATTTGACTTGCAATCTACCTTTGACAGCCTGTCAAAGTCCCAAAATAGTTCAAACCTGACAAGGGATCTCCAAAACTTGGTCAAGGGCCAACAAGCCCCCAACACTCACCTGTGACTCATCCCGAGTCACTCTACTTTAGTTAATTATGTCTCAAAATCCTCAATCTTGGCTAGAGTTTCTTCGACTTGTTTATACGCCAAAGCCTACTGCTCGGTGAACTCCTGAAGAACTGTCTCATTCACCGATCCTTCCAAGCATTTCTCAACTGTAGTGACTACTTGCTCTAGTTTTTCTCATCTTCCTTCAATCTCCTCAAATATTTGACAAGCTGCATCTTGGACTGGTTGGAGCCTCTGAGTCACTTCCATGACTTTTCTCTGTATGGCGTGGACTTGTTGTTGAACAATGCATTGTTCCTGGGATATTTTCATTCTTTCAACTGCAGAAAAGAGCTTCAAATGTGCCTGTACCATTGCTTCTTGTTTCTTTGCCTCCTAGAATTGGGACTGCAATGTCTTTAGCTCAGGATCCTCAATAATTTGTTCCTAAGTCTGTGCACTGTGATCACTGAGTTGTTTACATTCCATGGTGAAGGTATTGATTCTCTCAACTACGCTCCGAGCAGTTGCTTCTCTTTGATCCTGCATGTCCTGCGAAGTGTTTAGCACCGACTGTAGCTCTAGATCTGTTATTCTCTATTGAAGTTGTTGAATGGCTTCAACAAACTTCGCTACTTGATTCTCTACTGGGTCTTCCTCCTTTTTCTCTAAGCCCATCAAAGAGCGGAGTGCTCTACTGACTGATTCTTTTACTCCAACCTACTTGGCAAGCAGTTGTTCCTTCTCTCACTGGATTTGTTCTTTCTCTTCTTCAAATTTTGACTGGAGGGAAACCTTCTCCTGTTGCGCAATCCTGCGTTTCTCTATCACCGCTTCTTGTGCTTGCTTCAGGCCCACCATGGATTGTTCCTTTTCCTCTTAGGCATGATGAAGATGAGCTTTGGTCGCATTGGCTATTCTGTGGAGTTGGGCAGGCTCGTCTCCCAACTCTGGTTCTTCTTATGGCAGGGGCGCAGTAGACACTGCGCGACTAGAGTGAAGGACTTGTTGAACTCCTCTCATCTCTGTCACAATTCTATCATACATGGATTCTTGTTTGTCTTCCTTGTCCTGTAAAATGTCCTACGAGGCATATGATATAGCTGTGATGATGAATTCTAAGTCATCGAGCATGAGAACAGTCTGTAACTTGGTCTTACTAGCTTTGGATTTCTTCCGCGAGATAGGTTTCGTGGGAGAAACCTTTCTTTTCTTAGATGGATCAATCTCATCAATGAGATCCCTAGGCAGTGTTACTTCACCTTGCTTCTGATGATATTTCCCATTGTTCTCTTCTTTATCTACTTCATTGTTACCTCCTCCTCCAGGTAATTCTGAAGTAGTTTCTTCTGATGCATTTCTCAGGTTATGTACCTCTTCTATCTTCTTCCTTATGTTGGTTCTAGGTGTGTCATGTTATTCACAAGTAGCCTCCGAGATTTCGATTGGTTCAGGATCAAAAAATTCTCCAAGGTCAACATGGATAAGGATCTTTGCAGGCCAGTCCTTAGTTATCTCTTCTAGGTCCTCTTCTGTGAGCTTATAGTATGACTGAAGTTCTTCTTTACTCTTGCTTGCGTGTGCAGTGATATAAGTAAAATTTCAATCTACGCGGAACTTCATAAGGGCCCTGAACCGGTGTAGGGTGTTTGGTGTCATACAAGGGACAACCTCAATGGATCTCTTTAACTGCAGATAGTAGGTATCGAATATTGTGTTCGAATGCCATTTTTTTTCCATATCACTCGAATACTAGAGCGTGGTGAACTTCGCAGCGAGAGGATCGAACGACTCAATGTTGGGGAAGGTCACACCTTCTAGAATCTCCCAAGTTTTAAACATGATGAGGATCAGGAGCCAGCTAAAGTGGAACTCGTAGCCCTGATCCTGAGCTTCGTGGCAATCCAATTATAACTGATTGACTAAGTACTTTGCCAAATTCATTTGTAGTCTTTCTATGCATTTTCCAGCGAGGCCAACAACGAACCCTATGACATGTGTAGGTATGTTCTTTCTCATTATCTTCCCTCCGATTAGCTGGCAGGCCAGGCGCAATATTCCATTCTGGATGGAGGCTACCTTGTAGCCTCACGTCCCCTTTTCTACATCACCATAGGTATCCTTAATCCTTTGTGCCAGGGCGTGATCTGCAACCTTCCTTGGGTAGAAGTCTTGTGGGTTTGGTCCCTGCATGCTCAATCCAGTGATCCTATGGATTAGTGTTAGGTCAACGATGATGCATCTGTCTAGCCACATATAGCCCCCACGGTAGCACGACAACAGGATCTTAACATGCACGTTAACTTCCTGGTGCCTTCTAAAATGTGGTATCTTCATCACATTCAAGATAGTGGACTGTGTGAGGTTCATAGCCCATGGTCGGGGGATTATCCTCGAGTTCTTCCCCTTCATCCTAATCAAGTACCTGTGAGGGGAGAGAATGATGTGGTTCTTGTGATCCCTTAGGTTGAATTCATTGAATTTTAATGTCATGATCTTATCTAGCTAGGTTCAAACTGCACGTATCCCCTTCGGGAGGTACGCAGTAACCAAGATGTAATCGAAGTAACTTGGGACACTATCATGACTCACCGTGCCGACCAGGGGAGGGATGTATTCAAGAAGGATAGACGGGATCAACTTCGCATTCACCAAGTCATCTTGATGCTTGGTTATTTTCTCAGTTGCAGCTCAGGATGGTCCAGATCCACGAGCAGTCGATGGAGAGGCTTGCACTCCTCTCATCGATGAAGCTTGAATCCCTACGAACATTACTTTTTTGGCCATTAGATCGATTAAGACTTCTTCTACGGACTTTTCAACTGTTTTGAGTCCTTCCAACATACACGCTCGATATTGGATACTCAGGTCGATGAACAACTGTTCAATATAATAAAATAGGTGGCGGAGTCTTAGTAAACACAACACAAAAACAATGAGTTCTCTCGTTGGCGCGGATACAATTTGCAAAAGTATTCTTGATGCAACAGTCGATGGAATAAGTAGACAATGGTGTAATGGATATCTCCAATGGGTGAGAAGCCTTCATCAATGCAGTTCTATCCGTTACGGCGCGGTCCCAACAACCCGATGGCGAGCCTTTTGGCCATAATTGTTGTTCTAATCGTTTGGGGTGTCGACCTAATGGTCATAATGCTTCCAACGGTCATATCTCTCTGCCATGGCGAAGTTCCATTTGGCGTTTTTCTCATATCCCGACAAATTTCTAGTTTTGCAAACCTAACTTCTGCGAAGTCTCCTCCAAAACCTCCTGCAACTTTTCTAGCTTTTCTCTCTTCTTACTGATCTTTCTAGATTTCTTCCCTGTGATGTGCCTCTTGGTATTCCTCTTTCCATTCTAATTCTTATATGTACTCAACATAGTAATTTCACGCTGATGAGATTTTGTCATAGGGTTCAAGGGTAATACTTCTTTTATGTTTGGGGTAGGTGCTCTACTTTCCTGTATGGATAGGTTCTTCAAGTCTTCATGCATTTTTTCAGCTTCGATAACCCGGTCTCTGGTCCTAATTTTCTTTGACTTGTCCTCCTGTTCTTCTATCAAGTGTGATATTCTCCTAGTTATGATATCTTTTAATCCTTTTTTTTTCTTAAATGATCCCCAACTTTTTCTGTATTGCACACTAGGGTCATAGTAATTAACCTACAAAAAACATTTCCTAGGATCCGGTATCCATTTGTCAGTCCAAACATTCTTTCTATGCATAGGAAGAACATATATTTCATTATTTCTATCAGATATACTCATATCAAATATTCTTTCTTCTAACTGTGCCCTAGTTGTCAGACTAGGACAAAATTTATCAAATATACCTAGATCCATACTTTCGAAACAAAAATTCTTGTTTATCCTACCTTTCTCAGAGCACAAAGCTTTCAAATCTTAAAAAATTTCACTGTTCTTACCTCTTTGAGAGCACAATGTGTTCACATCTGACCTCTTTTCTTCAGATCAACTTCCTTTCTTAGCATAGAGCTACGCAAGTCAAGAAACAGATCTACGCATAGATCTTTCTTTATTTTCCTCAGTTCCCAGCAATTATAGTCTCAGTTCCCAACAACGAAACCATTTTTTGGCACAGGGGAAGACCCAACGTTCAACACTCCAACAATGCACCAACAAAACCCTAACTACCATCCCTTTCGGCAACACCTACGAATCAGATGAAGTCTCACCCGAGGTAGAGGCAGCGGTGGTTGCAGGACTCCAATGTCTACAACCTTAGTTGGGACACATATCTATGATTACGATACTCTAAAAAAGAACTTAGAAGTTATCCTTCATTAGTATCTAACATATATTTACTTCACAGACAAAACCCTAATTACAGAGAAAACCAGATCTAACACATTTGAGCACCTAGCATGGAGGGATATATCAGATCTAACATTCATTCATATCACTAAGCACTAAGCTATCATATCATGTCCATATAATCATATATTAATTTACTAAGCATTAACCATATGAACAATAAAACAATCACAGTGCACAAAGAAACCATAACACAGGATATACGTGGTTCACCCCCGGCCTGGGGCTACGTCCACCAACTCTTCTTCTCTTTATTGTCTTCATTCAATCATCTACATGCACAAAGCCACAAGATCCTACTCCGCATAGGACAGGATATCTGTGCACACTCAGCCAGATCCTCCTTCCTCGAGCTAAGTTATAGCACAAAGCCTTTACACAGTCACTTACACTTAGCCTTGCAAGCTTCACACAGTATGCACAAAGCATGTACACTATCACTTTCACTTAGAACATCATCACACAGATGTCTATATCGTCCTATTCTTACATCGCCTAGACATCTATTTATACATTAAAAAATGGCCCCAAACATGGGTAAACCCATGGACTGACATCCCCATACCCGTTACATAAGCCCAAAACCCAAAAATCCCTAAAAAGGGGTTGAGATCCCACGAGCTCCTGCTTTGACTTGCGCTTTGCCTTTGATAGACTGTCGAATTCCCAAAATAGGTCAAACATGACCAAGGATATCCAAAACTTGGTCAAGGAGCGACAATGATAGTTGGATCACATCGCAGAGGCTTGACAACCATCTGATATAAAAAATGTGCATGAACCTTAGTACCTTGCACACGTAGGAGAAGAGGACTTACCAAAGTTCTGAAGTCTCGAAGTATTTTGGGACCGTCCATCACCAAGGGGGACACGTGGTGACAGATCGTGGACTCCAGAGAAACCTATTTGAGGTTTTTCGGTTAAAAGTTGAAATTCCCGAACCCTGAAGACCCGAAATGAATCTGAACCGCCCGATCCTGAGGGACACATGGTGACAAATCATGGAATCTGGAGGAATCTATTCGAGAGGAGGTAAGTTTGAGACTTGATATTTGTGAAGCCCGAAGATTCGGGAACCTGAAGTAGAATCTCAGTCGTCTGATCACAGGAACAACTCTGAGTTGTCAGATTGTTTGGGGTAAAATTCAAGCGTCAGATCACCAAAGTGGATCTGAACCATCAGATACCATGAGTCTGGGAGGAGGAAAGTTTAAAACTTGAGATTCCTTAAGCGTGGAAATCTAAAGGGCCAGAGAAAATCTGGATCGTTGGATCCAGGAGGACACATGTTGACAGGTTGGAAGATCCATAGGAAGGCGAAGGTTGAAGTGTTGAAACACCCAAATCCCAAAGTGTCGAAGAGTCGTGATTCATCGATTGGAACGGGGAAACTTGTCAACATATCAAGAGCTCCGGAAATATTGTGGTGGGGTTTCAATTTGAGAACTGATATTTCTAAACCCAGAAGGCTCGAAGACCCGAAGTGAACCTGGTCCGACAGATCTAAGAGAGACGTGGCGTGAATCCGTGAACTCCAGGTAAAGTCTCGAAGTGATTCATAGTCGTTGGATTTAGAGGACACGTGGCACAAATACGTGAAATTCAGGTAAAGTCTTGAAGTGATTCATAGCCGTTGGATTCAGAGGACACGTGGCGCAAATCTATGAACTTCGAGTAAAGTCCCAAAGTGATTCATAGTCATTGGATTCGGAGGACACATGGCACAAATCTATGAGCTCCAGGTGAAGACCCGAAGTAATCCTCGATCGTCAGATCAAGAAGAAACATGTCATAGGATTGTAACCTTTGAATAAAAGTCATTGGGGAAAAGGTTTGAGATTTGAGATCTCATAAGTCTGAAACCCGAAGGAGATCTCGACCGTCGATTGAGAAGAGGGTTGGAGGATCGTTGATTTTTGTTAAATGGTCAAATACCCGAAGTGGAAGCAATACCATTGATTGAGAAGGACAGGTGTCTGCAGATCGTCAACTCCAGAATTTTTAAGTATGGAAGAAGTAGGGTTTGATATTTCAAAACCCTGAAGTCCAGAATTGTGAAGAGATCACAGTCGTTGATCTAGGAGGGACCGATCTGGTATGTAGATTTAAGAGGCGCATATATGAACTATTAATTCAGATAGTATTGTCAAGATCGCGAGATCAATGATCCCGTAGAATTGCAAGGACAAGAGTTGCATAAATTTTAAAATATCGATGGTGGGCCGCAATTCAAACTGTGGTTTCGTTAGGAGGACACATGGAGACTTGAGGAGGATTGAAGGCCCAAAATTAGTTTTACCCCAAACTTCTTGTGTCTATGCCTGCAATCGCGTGGTCATCGCTAAGGTCATATCTAAGGAGAGGCCAAGAGAAAAATGGGCTAATGTCAACTCCAAGACTTCGCTGAAGCATGAAGGAGAAGATCACAGGCATCATAATACCTACAATAGAGGTTGAAAGGGCCTGTGTCTAATTTATAGGTGAGACTATCATGGTGTGAAAGTCTTGTTTGATTTAGACTCAAAGAATCTTGATTGAAGGCTCGGGGTGATTCTTGGACTTTCTAAATTAGAACCTGTAGAGAGAAAGAGGATTTGTTCCTGTAAGGAGGATGAAATTTTTTTATTTTTCTCCCCATTGTGGGTGTGTTACAAATTGGTATCAGAGAATGGCTACAACACTTGACCTGCTTGGGCTCATGGATGAGTCTCTTAAAAACTCTATTTGGAGTACTTTTAAAAGAATGACACTCTACCTTACCTCTTTCTTAAAATGTCTGATTAAAAATGTTATTAAAGAAAAGAATGAAACTTTATATTGAGTGTATGCATTTAATAAATTGAACCGTGTATTGTTCATGAGATAATAAATTGTTAGCTAACAATAAGTGTTTTTGTCAACACTCGAGAAGTCAGTAAATCACAGGAAAACTCCAAGTCTAAAGGATGGTGACGTGTCATGAAGTCGAGGATGGCTCCCACAACAAAGATGAAAAATCTGACGAAAGGAGAGAGGTGGAAACCCCTCCAGATCTGGATAAAACTATAAGGATCCTCAGGGATGAGTTATGGAGTTTTAAGGCTGACAATGAGAGATTGATAAAGGATCAAGAGAAACAAACATAAATTAATGTAGTCTTGCTACAGAGCTTATCCAACATACAGAGGCAACTGTAGCATGAACCCGCAACTAGTCATGTGGATTGACGACACAAGAAGAGAAATCAGAGTCCACCTGAGATCCAAAAACATGACTCCATAAGTGACCCCACTGGGAGAAGTACCATGAAGAAGGTCTAACCTAGAGGCAAGGGACATTCATTGGGAGAGTCCTCTGGAAAGGAAGCTGACAACTCCGAAGGATCTTCTAGTAGCAAGGCCATCTTGCATTCTCAAAGGAAAGGAAAGAAACAAAAGTGTTCCAAAACCCATGCTCCTAAAGAGTTCAAGAAAGCCAAACCACCCTCGTTCGATGGAGAGATTAAGAAGGGAGAAGAGGTGGAAGCTTGGCTTCTTGGTTTAAAGAAGTATTTCAGAGTCCATGACTACTCTGAAAACTTGAATGCTCGAATAGCCATATTCAACTTGAATGGAAAGGCTTCCATATGGTGGGAAGACCTTAGGAATTTGAAAGGAGTCCAGGAGAAGGAATTGTCATGGAAACAATTTGAGAAATACTTTAGGAAGCAATATCTGTCAGAAAAATACATGGATGGGAAAACTAAGGAATTCTATGAGCTCAGGCTGGGGCAGCTCACCATAGATGAATTTGTTAATAAATTCCTTGAACTATTGAGGTATGTACCCTACATAAAAGATGAAAAAGAAAAAATGCAGTGGTTCATTAGTGGGTTACCTCAGACCTACCAGGATAGGATTGAGTTCGATGAACCAAATACCTTAGAATAAACTATCCGGAAGGTGAGGTATTGTTATGAATAGTTTGGGAGTAAGACAAGACCTCGCGAGGACTGGAAGACTAGGAGTAGTTCGGGATTCCATAAGAAAGGGTTTAAATCCTCAACATTCAAGAAATGTGGAAAATATTCTATAAGGAGCCTTCCTACTAGAAGTGTATATCAGCAAAATTTCCCCTCTCAAAGTGGAAATAAACCTTTTAATATAGCCCCAGGAAATACTGATAACCTAAAGAAGGAACCCTTAAAATGATGGGGTTGTAGAGAGGATCATAAATTGAGGGACTGCCCATACAGACAACAGAACAGTAAGAGGGTCTACAATATCCAAGAAGCTACCACCATCAATGATGTAGCTAGTAGCACGTTGTGAATCTATGCAGCCTTGGATAATAATCAAGCCAACCACCAAGCTTTAGTAGTGGAGCTGGAAGGTATGATCGTCAACCATCTAGTTTCTATTTTAATTGACCCAGGTTCTAATTTGAGTTATGTGGCCTTTCATACTGTTGATAAGTGTAAACTGCAACCAATTAGACATGTTAAACTGTGGTTGGTGCAATTATCCACTGGGACCAAAAGAAAAGTGGCAGAGGTCATACCATCCTGTCAATTCATCATTCGTGGATTTCCCACCCAAGCGACCCTTAACGTACTTCTTGTGGGATATTATGACTTGTTAATTGGTATGGATTGGTTGGCTGCTTACAAAAATAAATTGGACTGTTGTCATAAAACTTTAGAATCTGTAAATGAAGAAGGAAGAAAGACGACCCTCCAAGGGATTCAGAAGCATGTCTCAATGAGGCAAATATCATCCCTTCAAATGAAAAATTATTGCAGAAAGGGGTGTTTTTTATATTCCATACAGGTATTGGAATCTATTGAGGATGAAAAATCAAACCTAGAGGACCACCCCACATTAAGAGAATACAAGGACGTATTCCCAGAAGAAGTACTAGGTCTACCTCCGAGAAGGGATATTGACTTCTTGATAGAACTTACACTGGGAGCAGTACCAACATCTAGAACACCATACAGAATGAGCACGCCAGATCTGGTTGAGTTAAGCTACAGCTAAAGGAGATGATGGACAAAGGCTACATATGACCCAGTGTATCTCCGTGGGGAGTGCCCGTCATGTTTTTGAAAAAGAAATATGGCACACTCCGATTGTGCATAGATTACAGACAAATCAATAAGGCAACCATAAAGAACAAGTACCCCTTACCAAGAATCGATGACTTGTTCAACCAATTGGGAGGTGCATCCATATTCTTGAAGATCGAGCTAAGGTCTAGCTACCATCAAGTTTGGATTAAGGATGAAGACATCCACAAAACATACTTCAGGACGAGGTATGGTCACTATGAATTCATGGTGGTGCCATTTGGATTAACCAATGCCCCCGCCTCTTTTATGTGCTTGATGAATAATGTACTCAACAAATTTCTAGACAAATTTGTATTGGTTTTCATTGATGATATCCTAATCTACTCCAAGAACAGGGAGGAGCATGAAAAACATCTTAGACTCATACTTCAAGTACTAAGAGAGCATCAACTCTATGCTAAGTTTAGCAAGTGAGACTTCTTTCATAAGCAAGTCCATTACCTAGGCTATGTCATTTCTAAGGAAGGAGTGGAAATAGACCCCGACAAGATCAGATCTATTATGGAATGGCCTACCCCGAAGGATGTATATGATATTATATCATTCATGGGCTTAGTGGGATACTATAAAAAGGTTCATAAAAGTGTTTTCTAAGATTGGTTTTCTAATCACTGCCCTTCAGAAAAAGGGGATTAAATTCATTTGGACATCGAAATGTGAAGAAAGATTTTAGGAACCGAAATACCTCCTAACCCATTCACCCGTGCTAAAGATTGCAGACCCGGATAATGATTTCCTTCTCTGTACAGATGCCTGCAAGGAAGGACTTGGAGGAGTCCTTATGCAAGAGGGACGTGTAATTTTCTACACGTCCAGGAAATTAAATGAGCATGAGATCAATTACGTGACCCATGACCTAGAATTC
>ML833494.1:61989-76279 GCA_009831015.1 Picea engelmannii
TCCAATACTTTATCATTTAAATATTCCTTCTTGATTTTGTCACTTTACTTTATCATTTAAATAATCCATCTTGATTTTGTCAATTTACTTTATCATTTAAATAATGATTTCTTATTTTCAAGCACTTTTACTTCTTTGACCTTGGGGGATTCAAGCCATCATATAGTGTTCCTTCAACTTCGTAGAGCCATAACTCTCAAATCGTGAGGAGTTATGTGGCATTCCACATACCACCGAAAATGCCATGTCAAGCACTATCCATCTAGGATAGTTTCACCAACAACTTCATTGATCTTCATCTCATTATTCCACATACAAGCATGGGTCCTCCAACCGTTCTTCTAGGATAACCCAATTCGTAAAGCGTCTTCCTGTGAGGGATTTCACCATAAGGGGACCACTTTGGAGTTCATCCATTTGTGCACCTTATCAACCATGATAATACAATAATGATTTATCTTTGCATCAATTCACCACTGCATCATATATATCAACTATGCATCATGTATCAATGACAAGTCATTGATCCATCTTCATCAATGCATCATACTAATGATCCATCTTTATCAATTGGTTTCCACTTGGACATATATCATTCTCATCAAGGGAATCATATCAATCAATTACTTGACATCAATCAAACCAAACCATTTACATCAATGACATATGATCCAACACTCTCCCGAATAATCAAACCATTGGCATCAATGACAACATGATCCAACACATGTTTGATCAACCAAAGCTCAATTCCAAGAAAGATAGGTGGATGGATATTCTTAGTGAGTTTGATTTTGAAATCAAACACATCGAGGGAAAGGAATATAGGGTGGCCGATTCCCTTAGCAGAAGTATAAAAATGATTCATCTGGAAGTAGTAAGCACCTGTGAAAAGGATGTCAAGGAAAGAGTCAGAAATGCACAACAGATAGATGCATTTTTCAAGAACATGACCTCATAACTAAGACAAGATCCTATAGGGTTGAAGTATGAAGGCTACTAGATTCTCGAGGGAGGGTTGTTGACTTACAGAAACAGATTATATATTCCTAACTGTGACAACTTGAAGAGGTTCATAATGGATGAACTACATAAGAAACCATATATTGGTCACCTAGAATATCAAAAGATGATCACAGACACTAGGAAACAATTATATTGGCCTGGGTTGAAGAAAAACATAGCTAACTATCTAGCTAAGCGCATGTTACCCATGATTTTGGTCGTCATGATGATGTATTGATGATGGTGTACTCAGGCTCTTCATTAGAACTTTCTCCTGAGAAAAGTTACCTTCATCTCTTTCTAGAAATCACATTTTTGAGGAATGTTCGCAGGCTGCTAGTATATTTGCCTGCGAGAATGCATGATTTTCGCAGGCTGCCTTAAGCCAGAGTGCGAGAAGTTCGCACTGTGTTGAACTGCTAGGGTGTGAACTATTTCTAAAGAAGGGAAAAACATGAATTCTCGATGCTTCTAGAAGGGAATCTTCTAGAAGGATGAGATGGCATTCGAATGGTTATCCTAGTACTGGATTCACTGATATTTTGGGATCATTCTTATCCAAGTAACTAATTCATTCTCTCCTATATATTGAGGGAATTCTCATGGAAAAGGTTAAGCAAACAAGGTTAAACAAGATTCATTGGAGAATTGGTGAAAGATTGTGTGAAGGACTGAAGCTACAGCAGCTAGGAAACTCCAGCAAGTTTATCAAAGGTGGTCAATATTCTTCATGCAAGTGAGAAAGTGTGTGTGTCGGAGCCAAGGGTCATCGAAAGGAAGTTTGCAACATCAAGGCTCAGGTTGTAATCTTTACTTTCCATTAATATGATACAATAATATGTCCCTTTCCCATAAAGCTAGTTCCACTTTATTGTATAACTCCTTGATCATATACATAGATTAACTGTTGAATAGATTGTTCTTTCTTCACTTCGGTTGGTTTGTATTGTTTTGGTCTTGACTGTACGAGAGCACTGGAGCGAAGTGGGAGAAACAAAGACCAAAGGAAGCGATCATAAGGTATGTTCTTTGTTCTTGCCTCCTATTTAATTCAATGGTTAGAATCTAGGGAAAGAGTCATGTTTTGTCTTGCTTTGTTCTAGATCCAGGTGGATATAGGGAAATCGGTTTGTGTCCACACTTACAGATTTATCCAATAACAAAATTGGCGACTCCATTGGCTTAAGGAAAGACAGAATATGACTCTTTCCCTAGATTCTAACCATTGAATTAAATACGAGGAAAGAACAAAGAACATACCTTATGATCGCTTCCTATGGTCTTTGTTGCTCCCTCTTCGCTCCAGTGCTCTCGTACAGTCAAGACCAAAACAATACAAACCAACCGAAGTGAAGAAAGAACAATCTATTCAACAGTCAATCTATGTATATGATCAAGGAGTTATACAATAAAGTGGAATTAGCTTTATGGGAAAGGGACATATTACTATATCATATTAATGGAAAGTAAAGATTACAACCTGAGCCTTGATGTCGCAAACTTCCTTTCGATGGCCCTTGGCTCAGACACACAAACTTTCTCACTTGCATGAAGAATATCAACCACCTTTGATAAACTTGCTGGAGTTTCCTAGCTGTTGTAGCTTCAGTCCTTCACACAATCTTTCACCAATTCTCCAATGACTCTTGCTTAACCTTGTTTTCTTTTGTCGTTATCTGGTCTCTGCCCTTATGTGACGTTGTGTTTTATTTCCAGATGTCAGAGTCTTCGCTACCCTATATTGGCTTCGCTGATGGCGCTAGCCGTAGTATTCGGAACCTTGTGTCCGTTGCGTGGGAAATCTATGCCCCAACAAACGAACTTGTATCTTTACGAGGTGTGTGCCTCGGCCGTGCGACCAACAACATTGCAGAGTATAGCGCAATTATTGAATTATTGGTTGATGTTATCTCACTCAAAATTCGTCATTTGGTTGTGCGAATTGACTCGCAACTTGTAGTACTACAGTTAAGTAATATCTACTCTATTCGAAGACTTACTTTGTTATGGGTGTATTTGCGAATTCGCCTCTTGGAACGTTATTTTGATCACATTGAATATCAACATATTCCTAGATGTCTTAATACATTAACAGATGCATTGGATAATTATGTATTGGACAGACATTTGAACCATTTATAAATCAAACACATCGAAATTTACACAATATAAAGTAACCTGGTAGAATCCATCTGTATATATAACGATCAAAAGAGTTTTTTACAAAAAGTTTGTCCGAAGACCAAAATATCAAAATTGAAGCTTATAGCTTCTACAAAGTGACATCATGGATGACGTTCATGGAAACACACGACTACCCTAGCAACCCTACAGTATGACGTTGATCGCGTCGTGGAACCTCTTCCAGAGTCATATCTGGAATGTCTGCAGTCAGGCCCTCTAGATTCTGTTCCACTATTTGATAATCCTCAGCATACTGTGGTGTTGTCGCTACCTATCCTCGTCGATGGATGGGAGAAGTGCCGAGAGGTCTGTATGGTCCAACATATGTGTTATCAACAAACGATTTTGTATTAGTCTTTGGATGAACATATAAAACAAAAACATTTGAATATGATAAAAAAAAAAAAAAATCAAAAAAAACATTTAAAAAGAGAAAATGCATGTACTTCTTACCAAGGTCACCCCACTGAGTATCCTCTGGTAGTTCTAAGTCTGGATCTCCTCGGAAATCCAACCCTACATAAGTGTAGTCATCAACCATCAACATCTGGGTTTGAAGCCAGTCAAAGAAAATATCATCGTACTTGACGGTCGGTCCTGCTACGTGCCGGACCATGAGCCGACACCATCTCAGCATCCTTGGATCCCTAGGACCTGGTATGTTCCACTCAACCTGTAGTCTAAATACGGGGACCCTCTCAAGGAAGAAGGACACCAACAAATATCCATACCCGAATTGCTTCAAGTCACCTCGCCTACATTTGGTCAATTGCTTTTTGATACTGCGAAGCATAACATCTGCCCAGTTGAATACTCGAGGCTCAGTACACTCGATGGCGTACTGGAAGTAGCTCTGTAATTCCATATGAGGAGCATAAATCCCAGCCATCTGAGCTATAGTGAAAAGGATAGTACGAAGGATCAGGTTTTGTACCCCCCAGATAGCCACTTTTCCTTTTTTCCTTTCATCCTCGGGTACGCAGTATTGATTGCAGTACTCACTCATCTTTAGCCCACCACCTCTACTACCGGTCAGGCTAACATAGTATCCGCGTCGGGACAATCCCGTCAAAAAGTAAATGTCCTCAATGTCTATGGACAGTGTGTGAGCTCCCACATGAAAAACCTGTTGATCTGGGTCCCACATACGCACCAGATACTCTAATAGTCTGACTTGGGCCCTCATGCCCGGGATACGAAAGTAATTTAAGAGCCCACAATCTCTCAAAGAATCTATGGTAGGTGGATGGTTTTCGGACATTGCATTATCCTCTTCATGTTCCCTTTCACGCCACTCAAGCACCATGGTGATGGCCAATTATCTGCACAAGGAACACAAAAAGAGGATTAATAACTTTTTTCATGCTTTGGATATTTTTCATTAGCTAAAATTTTAAAAACAATTTGGGCTTTGCGGTTCTCGCAGGTTCCCTGTGTGCACAGTGCGAGAACCTCGCAAGTGGCCTTAGGCTCACCTGCGAGAAGGCCTCATTCTCGCAGGCCCCGTATGACCTGCCTACGAGAATTGCAGTGCGCTTGTAGGGCTTGAAAACTCAACTCAAAACTAAACATTTAACCAATGAAATCACAAATTTAAACCATGAAAATGTCAAGGACGAAGAGCTTACATTAATTTCGTAGACGACTCGCTGAATGGTCTCTCGTAGCTCCCGCAAATTGACGCTAAACTTGGAGGGTAAAAGAGGGGTTTTTTTAGCTCAATAGTGGAAATGTAAAATGGTATGGTAAAAAAGAGTATTTACTTATTTTATTTACTTTTACTATATCATTTTGGGTTTTTTATAATTATTTATCAATTAAACCCTAATCACTAATGTTATGATGAGTGTAACTCTTGCAGGCATGATGACTTTGACGATTCAATACAGGGATATGGACATGTTTTTCTTTGTTGTCGCGTGTTTTTGATTGTTTTTTATGGTTTTTACATAAAACCTCGAGCGTCGTTTTTGTCCGTTCTTGCACTCGTAATACATGAGAACGTGGTCGAGCATACTTTTATCACTTTTTCGGTCTCAACAAGGTTATACGAAAAAGGAACCCCCCTGGAGTCCTCTTTAAGCTCTTTTCAGACTCTCTAAACATGAAAAGATCACCGAGCGACCTTGCTATTTTCACGCTCGCTAAAGTATTTGAAGCATCTGGTGAGCGATAATTTATCTCTTTTTCAATCTTATCCAGACTATTTTATGAAAAAGGAACTGAGAGAGTTATCTTTTAAGTGTTTTTCTAAACTCTATAATCTTGAAAAACCTTCGAGTTTTCTATCTCTGGACTTGTTAAACAAACATTGGCAGACCTGTGATGGGACCGAACCACTCCTTCTTAGGGTTCATTAAACATACTCTGAGGGACTCGTCTGAAGGATGAGCTTACATCAACAAGCATATGCTATCCTCCTCAAGCTTGCATAAAAATAAAGAGGTACTCGCTAGAAATGGTGGGGGAAAATTTGGGAAAGGGATATGTTTTCATCATCGTTTTAATTGGTAGTAAGTGTCGCTCTTGAACATGACACCCCCTATTCATCATTTGAAGCCGGTTTGGGAAATCCATTTGTATCTCATTCGATTTGCTACAAGGTCATTCCCTGTGTCGTCTTTGAGTCAATGTTGCCAAATCACTAGTCGTGTCATTCATATGTTCAAGAGAAGTCCATCTGAAACCTATATTGAGTCGGCCATCTGCAGTTATCCATTCTCTCCGTGACAGCCTTCCCTATGTTCAGTACGATTCATGTCATACTCTGTTTAACCTTCGAAATCTGTTACTCATTTCGTGTCATTGATGGGGGATACATCAAGGCCTTCCTGTGACGAGTTTTGTTCCGTCGATCTCATCTCATTATCCGGAATCAAGACTTAGAAATTATTTGGTACTTTGGAGCTTGCATGCCTCAATGGAAGGTTTCCTCGCTTTCGACAGTGGGTTTACATCATTGACCCCTGCTTGAAAGATTCCATCGGATGTTCAACATCAACTCATTTATTCACACTCGATGGATTGTACTATAGTACCTTGGGAGTCATTGACATCAATGGCGATTTCCCTCGCACTTGTTAATGGTTTTACCATTGACAGGTAATCAAGTGGTTTCTACCATGTTCAACTTCAACACATGTAATCACATGGTTAGATTCGTACTTTGGGTGACGATATTGAAGACCCTGGATATCATCTTTGCGATCCAGGTTGCGATGGAGTATGTATAATTTGTGACACATAGATCCACTATGTATGTCTCGTGGCTATGTTGTCTTGATTTGAAATTTTTCGCATAGATCCACAGTGTATTCCGGGTGGCTATTCTATATTTTGACGGCATGGATCCACAGTGTGTGATTAGTGGCCATGAACTAGGTCTACCATGTCATCAGTTGGTGATCTGAGTATGGGAATGCCTACCTCAGAATTGATATATATGATATTCTGCAGATGCTTGGTTGTTCGCAGGTTTCTGATTAGGTGTGCTCCTGGTTCTCGACACACACATACAGCTTACAAAGTCTATCGGCTGTCACTGGTTCCAACCTCATAATTTGGGGGGAATTATGTTACCCATGATTTTGGTCATCATGATGACGTATGGATGATGGTGTACTCAGGCTCTTCATAAGAACTTCTCCTGAGAAAAGTTACTTTCTTCTCTTTCTAGAAATATCATTTTTGAAGGAGGTTCGCAGGCTGCTAGTATATTTGCCTGCGAGAATGCATGATTCTCGCAGGCTGCCTTAAGCAAATATAGGGTAGCGAAGACTCTGACATATGGAAATAAAACAAAATGTCACATAAGGGCAGAGACCAGATAACGACAAAAGCAAACAAGGTTAAGAAAGAGTCATTGGAGAATCGGTGAAAGATTGTGTGAAGGACTGAAGCTACAACAACTAGGAAACTCCAGCAAGTTTATCAAAGGTGGTTGATCTTCTTCATGCAAGTGAGAAAGTGTGTGTGTCAGAGCCAAGGGCCATTGAAATGAAGTTTGCGACATCAAGGCTCAAGTTGTAATCTTTACTTTCCATTAATATGATACAGCAATATGTCCCTTTCCCATAAAGCTAATTCCACTTTATTGTATAACTCCTTGATCATATACATAGATTGACTGTTGAATAGATTGTGCTTTCTTCACTTTGGTTGCTTTGTATTGTTTTGGTCTTGACTATACAAGAGCACTGGAGCGAAGCAGGAGCAACAAAGACCAAAGGAAGCGATCATAAGGTATGTTCTTTGTTCTTGCCTCCTATTTAATTCAATGGTTAGAATCTAGGGAAAGAGTCATATTCTGTCTTGCCTTAAGCCAGTGGAGTCGCCAATTTTGTTATTAGATAAATCCATAAGTGCAGATACAAACCGATCTCCCTAGATCCACCTGGATCTAGCACAAAGCAAGACAGAACATGACTCTTTCCCTAGATTCTAACCATTGAATTAAATAGGAGGCAAGAACAAAGTATATACCTTATGATCGCTTCCTTTGGTCTTTGTTGCTCCCACTTTTCTCCAGTGCTCTCGTACAGTCAAGACCAAAAAAATACAAACCAAACGAAGTGAATAAAGCACAATCTATTCAACAGTTAATCTATGTATATGATCAAGGAGTTATAC
The DNA here is from genome assembly GCA_009831015.1 of Picea engelmannii. Lineage (NCBI taxonomy): Eukaryota > Viridiplantae > Streptophyta > Pinopsida > Pinales > Pinaceae > Picea > Picea engelmannii. The sequence continues at coordinate 69,808 of ML833494.1, forward strand.
AATAAAGTGGAACTAGCTTTATGGGAAAGGGACATATTACTGTATCATATTAATGGAAAGTAAAGATTACAACCTGAGCCTTGATGTTGCAAACTTCCTTTCGATGACCCTTGGCTTCGAAACACACACTTTCTCACTTGCATGAAGAAGATCAACCACCTTTGATAAACTTGTTGGAGTTTCCTAGCTGCTGTAGCTTCAGTCCTTCACACAATCTTTCACCAATTCTCCAATGAATCTTGTTTAACCTTGTTTGCTTAACCTTTTCCATGAGAATTACCTCAATATATAGGAGAGAATGAATTAGTTACTTGGATAAGAATGATCCCAAAATATCAGGGAATCCAGTACTAGGATAACCATTCGAATGCCATCTCAGTACATGACCCTTGGATTGTCCCTGACCCTGGAGATCATCTTCGTTTCGGCGATGCAATGCCGTTAAGTCTGGTTGAATCTGCCTATCACGCCATTCAATCGACAACACCTTCTTCCCCCTCTCTTGATGAGTTGTCTCCCGATCCTTTTCGTGTTATTTTTCCCACTGACGAGATGATCATGTCCGTCATGGAGGATACCCCTTGGGATGATGGACATCATCGTTCCATACTTTTTCTGGAGCAACAGACTCTTGAGAACTACCAACAGATTTCGACTCCATCGACCGTTGTTGTCATTTCGACGGTTCCTGTGACTTCACATGATGTGTTTGCTGAAGGGAACTTAAGTAACATCTTTCCCACAATTCCCATTGACATATCCATTAAACCTGGGATAGTCGAAAATGTCCATATTGGATCTTCGTGTTCTTCAGATGAAATTGTCACATATACATCTTTGTTCAAATAATTTCGTGACATCTTCGCCTGGAGCTACGAAGAGATGCCAGGTATCGACCCTGCTATTGTTGTACATGAGATAAAGACATACCCCGTAGCTAAACCTGTCCGGCAATGCCTTCGTCTAGTTCACCCACGTAAAGCGGCTGCTATAAAACTTGAAGTCGAGAAACTTTTGAAAGCCGGCTTTATTTATCTGGTGGCTCTTACAGAATGGGTTTCTAATCCTGTCCCGATTGACAAGAAAGGCGACAGTATTCGTGTATGTGTTGATTATAGGGATATTAACAAAGCTTGTCCCAAAGACAACTTTCCTACCCCTTTCGTCGACCAGATTGTCGATGACTGTGCTGGAAGTGAAATATTCTCTCTCATGGATGGTTTCTCCAGCTATAATCAAATAAACATTGCTCCCGAGGATCAACATAAGACTTCTTTTATTTGTCCTTGGGGTACTTTTGCCTATAGGAAACTCCCTTTCGGACTTAAGAACGCGGGCGCCACTTTCCAACGCGCTATGTCTTATGATTTTCATGACATCAAGCATATCATTCAACCCTATTTGGATGATTTACCAGCTCATTCTATGCGTAGAGTCGATCACTCTACCCACCTCCGGGTTATTTTCGTTCGTTGTCAGTTCTATCGTATACGTTTAAATCCTCATAAATGCATTTTTTGCGTAGAATCCGACCGTCTTCTAGGTTTTATCGTTTCGCGTCAAGGGTTCCGAGTGGATCCTATTAAGGTTGAGGCGATTCTTAATCTCCCTCCTCCTTCTACACTGCGCCAATTTCAAAGTTTGCAGGGGAAAGAAAACTTTCTTCGTCGTTTTATCCCTAATTACGCCGAGATAACTCGTGGTTTTATGCGGCTACTAAAGAAAGATTCAGAGTTCGTCTGGGATACCGTAGCCAACAATGATTTTGAAGCTTTAAAGTTGTCCCTCATGCGAGCTCCGCTTCTCTTTCCTCCCTATTACAGTCGCGATTATTTCCTTTATCTTGCTGCCTCGGAGTACACTATTGGCATGGTTCTCGTTCAATAGGATGATGTGCACGACAAGCATGTTGTTTACTACTTGAGTCGAAGTCTCACACCAACTGAAATCAAGTATCAACATGTCGAAAAACTGGCCTTGGCTGCCGTTCAAGCCGTCCAATGCTTCCGGCATTATATCCTCTCACGTAAGAATACTGTGATTTCTCATTGCAACCCTATGCAACATATTTTGACACGTCAATTGCTTGGGGGAAATTACTCCAAATGGATTGTCATACTCAAGGAGTTTGACTTGGAATTCGACCGCACCAAGTCCAAGAAGTCATTAGTTTTTGTTGAGTTGATATGTGATTTTCCTCATTCTGCAACGGAAAATGTAGCAGTAGATTCATTACCCGATGAATCACTTTTCCTTATTAGCACTGATGATCTTTGGTATGGGGATATCATTATATATCTCCAAACCCAAACTTTTCGGTCTGCTTTGTCTAGTACTGAACGACGTCGCATACGCTATCAAGCTCGTCAATACATTATCCTCGGGGATACTCTTTACTGTCGGGGCATTGACTCTGTTTTTCAATGTTGTTTAACATTCGACAAATTCGAGAAAGCTCTGAATGACTGTCATTCTGGAGCATGTGGTGGTCATATGTCTGGGTATGCTACTGCTCAGAAGATCTTATGCGCAGGGTATTTTTGTTCTTCATTGTTTCACAACTGCATTATTGCTGTTCAGAAATGCCATGCCTACCAGACCTACAATCAGAAAATTCAGTCACATCCTGCTCCTCTTCACCCTGTGGTATTAGTTGGTCCTTTTGCGAAATGGGGCATCAATTTCATGACATGTCACCCTCACTCGGCCGGGGGGCATGGTTACATCATTGTAGCTGTTGATTACTTTACAAAATGGGCCGAGGCGATGCCGACATTTGATAATACAGGAAAGACCGCAGCGTTGTTTCTTTTTAATCATGTCATAGCTCGTTTTGGTGTGCCCCAAGCTATCGTCACTGATCATGGTAGCCACTTTAGGAATTTTATGATGTCTAAACTTACGGAAAAGTTGGGTCTTCACCATGATAACTCAATGCCCTATTATCTGCAAGCTAATGGTCAGGTCGAAGAAATCAACAAAGTTCTTATAACTATGCTTCGACGGATGATAGGAATTCATAAATCAAGTTGGCACACAATGTTGTTTTCGGCATTGTGGGCATATCGGACATCTGTCAAATCCGCTACTGGGTTTACGCCTTTTCGGTTAGTCTATGGTGTGGAAGCCATTCTTCCTATAGAATGTGAGATACACTCTCTGAAGCTAGCTGTCGAACTCTTACCCAACACTTCTGCTGAAGAAGAACGTCTATTTTATCTAATGCGATTAGACGAAACTCAACGTGACGCCACTCTAGTAATAGAAGCCCAGAAGAAACGTGTTAAAGCACAATATGACAAGCATGTCAAGCCTCGTGTTTTCTCTGAAGGTGATCTTGTTCTTCTCTATGACCAGGATCGAGATGTGTTAGGAGCTAGGAAATTTGAACCCATGTGGCGAGGTCCTTATATTGTTCACCGAGTTTTGGAAAAATGAGCATATGAGTTGGTAGATTACGATGGTATCCCTTTGAGTGAACCCAGGAATGGGTTGTACTTGAAGAAGTACTATGCATAAATCATCTGTGCCCAAGTACTTGTATTTTAATGTATCATACTTTGTGTGTGTTACTATAGTTTGCTTTTGTCATTATCTGGTCTCTGCCCTTATGTGACGTTGTGTTTGATTTCCAGATGTCGGAGTCTTCGCTACCCTATATTGGCTTCGCTGATGGTGCTAGCCGTAGTACTTGGAACCTTGCGTCTGCTGCGTGGGCAATCTATGCCCCAACAAACGAACTTGTATCTTTACGAGGTGCGTGCCTCGGCCGTGCGACCAACAACATTGCAGAGTATAGCACAGTTATTGAATTATTGGTTGATGCTATCTCGCTCGGAATTCGTCATTTGGTTGTGCGACTTGACTCGCAGCTTGTAGTACTACATTTAAGTAATATCTACTCTATTCGAAGTCCTACTTTGTTACGGGTGTATTTGCAAATTCGCCTCTTGGAACGTTATTTTGATCACATTGAATATCAACATATTCCTAGATGTCTTAATACATTAACAGATGCATTGGCTAATTATGTATTGGACAGACATTTGAACCATTTATAAATCAAACACATCGAAATTCACACAATTCAAAGTATCCTGGTAGAAGCCATCTGTATATATAACAATCAAAAGAGTTTTTTACAAAAAGTTTGTCCGAACACCAAAATATCAAAATTGAATCTTATAGCTTCTACAAAGTGACGTCATGGATGACGTTCACGACAACACACGACTGACCTAGCAACCCTACGGAGAAGTCGACTCATAACTACTGATACCCCTACAGTATGATGTTGATCGCGTCGTGGAACCTCTTCCAGAGTCATATCTGGAATGTCTGCAGTCAGGCCCTCTAGATTCTGTTCCACTATTTGATAATCCTCAGCATATTGTGGTGTTGTCGCTACCTCTCCTTGCCACTGGATGGGAGAAGTGCCGGGAGGTATGTATGGTCCAACATCTGTGTTATCAACAAACAATTCTGTATTAGTCTTTGGATGAACATATAAAACAAAAACATTTGAATATGATAAAAAAATTCAAAAAAAACATTTAAAAAGAGAAAATGTGTGTACTTCTTACCAAGGTCACCCCACTGAGTATCCTCTGGTAGTGCTAAGTCCGGATCTCCTCGGAAATCCAACCCGGCATAAGCGTAGTCATCGACCATCAACATATGGGTTTAAAGCCAGTCAAAGAAAATATCATTGTACTTGACGATCGGTCCTGCTACGTGTCGGGCCATGAGCCAACACCATCTCAACATCCTTGGATCCCTAGGACCCGATATGTTCCACTCAACCTGTAGTCTAAATACGGGGACCCTCTCAAGGAATAAGGAAACCAACAAAGATCCATACTCGAATTGCTTCAGGTCACCTTGCCTACATTTGGTCAATTGTTTTTTGATACTGTGAAGCACAGCATCTACCTAGTTGAATACTCGAGGCTCAGTACACAAGATGGCGTACTGGAAGTAGCTCTGTAATTCCATATGAGGAGCAGAACTCCTAGCCATCCAAGCTATAGTGAAAAGGATAGTATGAAGGATCAAGTCTTGTATCCCCCAGATAGCCACTTTTCCTTTTTTCCTTTCAGCCTCGGGTATGTAGTATTGATTGCAGTACTCACTCATCTTTAGCCCACCACCTCTACTACCGGTCAGGCTAACATAGTATCCACGTCAGGACAATCCCATCAGAAAGTAAATGTCCTCAATGTCTATGGACAGTGTGTGAGCTCCCACATGAAAAACCTGTTGATCTGGGTCCCACATACGCACCAAATACTCTAATAGTCTGACTTGGGCCCTCATGCCCGGGATACGAAAGTACTTTAAGAGCCCACAATATCTCAAAGCAGCTATGGTAGGTGGATGGTTTTTGGCCATTGCATTATCCTCTTCATGTTCCCTTTCATGCCACTCAAGCACCATGGTGATGGCCAATTATCTGCACAAGGAACACAAAAAGAGGATTAATAACTTTTTTCATGCTTTGGATATTTTTCATTGGCTAAAATTTTTAAAAAAAATTGGGCTTTGTGGTTCTCGCAGGTGCCCTGTGTGCACAGTGTGAGAACCTCGCAGGTGGCCTTAGGCTCACCTATGAGAACGCCTCATTCTTGCAGGCCTCGTATGGCCCACCTGCGAGAATTGCAACGCGCTTGTAGGGATTGAAAACTCAACTCAAAACTAAACATTTAACCAATGAAATCACAAATTTAAACCATGAAAATGTCAAGGACAAAGAGCTTACCTTAATGTCGCAGATGACTCACTGAATGGTCTCTCGTAGCTCCCGCAAATTGACGCCAAACTTGAAGGGTAAAAGAGGGGCTTTTGAGCTCAATAGTGGAAATGTAAAATGGTATGGTAAAAAAGAGTATTTACTTATTTTATTTACTTTTACTATATCATTTTGGGTTTTTTATAATTATTTATCAATTAAACCCTAATCACTAATGTTATGATGAGTGTAACTCTTGCAGGCATGATGATTTTGACGATTCAATATAGGGATATGGACATGTTTTTCTTTGTTATCCTGTTTTTGACTTTTTTATGGTTTTTACATAAAACCTCGAGCGTCATTTTTGTCCGTTCTTGCGCTCGTAAATACATGAGAACGTGGTCGAGCATACTTTTATCACTTTTTCAGGCTCAACAAGGTTATACGAAAAAGGAACCCCCCTGGAGTCCTCTTTAAGCTCTTTTCAGACTCTCTAAACATGAAAAGATCGTCGATCGACCTTGTTATTTTCACGCTCGCTAAAGTATTTGAAGTAAGAATCTGGTGAGAGATAATTTATCTCTTTTTCGGTCTTATCCAGACTATTTTATGAAAAAGGAACTGAGAGAGTTCTCTTTTAAGTGTTTTTCCAAACTCTATAATCTTGAAAAACCTTCGAATTTTCTATCTCTGGACTCGTTAAACAAACATTGACAGACCCGTGATGGGACCAAACCACTC
>ML833494.1:77984-88569 GCA_009831015.1 Picea engelmannii
GATGTATTGATGATGGTGTACTCAGGCTCTTCATTAGAACTTTCTCCTGAGAAAAGTTACCTTCATCTCTTTCCAGAAATCACATTTTTGAGGAATGTTCGCAGGCTGCTAGTATATTTGCCTGCGAGAATGCATGATTCTCGCAGGCTGCCTTAAGCTAGAGTGCGAGAAGTTCACACTGTGTTGAACTACTAGGGTACGAAATCTTTCTAAAGAAGGGAAAAATATGAATTCTCGATGCTTCTAGAAGGGAATCTTCTAGAAGGATGAGATGGCATTCAAATGGTTATCCTAGTACTGGATTCCCTGATATTTTGGGATCATTCGTATCCAAGTAACTAATTCATTCTCTCCTATATATTGAGGGAATTCCCATGGAAAAGGTTAAGCAAACAAGGTTAAACAAGATTCATTGGAGAATTGGTGAAAGATTGTGTGAAGGACTGAAGCTACAGCAGCTAGGAAACTCCAGCAAGTTTATCAAAGGTGGTTGATCTTCTTCATGCAACTGAGCAAGTGTGTGTGTCGGAGCCAAGGGTCATCGAAAGGAATTTTGCAACATCAAGGCTCAGGTTGTAATATTTACTTTCCATTAATATGATACAGTAATATGTCCCTTTCCCATAAAGCTAGTTCCACTTTATTGTATAACTCCTTGATCATATACATAGATTAACTGTTGAATAGATTGTGCTTTCTTCACTTCGGTTGGTTTGTATTGTTTTGGTCATGACTGTACGAGAGCACTGGAGTGAAGTGGGAGCAACAAAGACCAAAGGAAGTGATCATAAGGTATGTTCTTTGTTCTTGCCTCCTATTTAATTCAATGGTTAGAATCTAGGGAAAGAGTCATGTTCTGTCTTGCTTTGTTCTAGATCCAGATGGATCTAGGGAGATCGGTTTGTGTCCGCACTTACGGATTTATCCAATAACAGTGCCTAGAATGCCAACAAGTTAATGCAGAGCACCGGCATCCAACAGGATTATTACAGCCCCTATCGATCCCAAAATGGAAATGGGAAACCATCTCCATGGATTTCATCACTGGATTACCAAAGTCAACCAAGAAAAATGATGCCATCATGGTCGTGGTGGAAAAATTGAGTAAGTCTTCTTATTTCATTCCTGTCAAATAAAATTGCAAGGCCATAGATATTTCCCAACATCTTCATGAAGGAGATATTTAGATTGCTTGGCATGCCCAAGGAAATTGTATCTGACCAAGATACCAAGTTTACTTCGAACTTTTGGAAATACCTCATGGCTGGTTTGGAGACAAAATTGTTATTCAGCACAGCTTATCACCCCCAAAATGATGGACAGACAGAAAGAGTTAACCAAATAGTAGAATATATGCTAAGAATGCATGTAATGAATCAGCCTAAGAAGTGGGAAGACTACCTACCATTGGTAGAGTTTGCCTACAACAACGGTTATCAAGAATCCTTGAAGATGAGCCCTTTTGAAGTTCTCTATGGTAGACAATGCAAGATTCCAATCAGCTGGAGTAATCCAGTGGACATAATTACAATCGGACCTGACATGATGAAAGAAATGGAACAACAAGTGGTTCAGATAAGACAAAATCTGAATATTTCTCAGGATAGCCATAAAAGTTACACCGACAGAAAGAGAACCCCTAGATAGTTCAAGACCGGAGACCATGGCTATCTCAGAGTTAGACCCAAGAAGAGTTCCCTGAGAATGGGAGCCTATGCCAAGTTGGCACCTCGATATTGTGGACCCTTTGAAATCTTAGATAGAGTGGGGCATGTAGCCTATAGGCTAGAACTTCCTCCCACAGTAAAGGCACATAATGATTTTCATGTTTCATTACTGAAGAAATATTGACATGATGTTAATCATATAATTGACTAGTCTATTATCCAGGTGGAGCCAGAGGGAGAATTCCTGCTAGAACCCCAATGCATATTAGACGGGAAGGAAACCTCACTTAGGAACCAAACCATTTCATAGGTCAAGGTGAAATGGAAACACTTTGGCCCAGATGAAGCTACGTGGGAAATGGAAGATGCCATGAGACACGCATATCCGATTTTGTTTACTTCTGTACATACATATCATGTTGATAGATATATCATCGAGGACACTGATTCCTTTAAGGGGGGGGGGGGAATTGTAACACCCTGTTTCCCCCAGTCTGTAAATATAACTATATGGGCTGAGGAACTATGGAAAACTTAAAAGTTTGAATGTTTGACTTGATGGACCTTGTGTAGAAGGTCGATGAATGAAAATTATGATTATTTTAATAGAAAATGGTTACTTGTTGCATGACTGCTGAAAGAGGGGATGTGCTAAGAGAGAGACCATGAAATGTTGTAAAATGTGGTGGTGGGGAACAAGAATGGTTGCGTTAACATCCACCGAACCAGTACCATGCTAGAATTAATTTGCTCATATTAGAACAATCCTCTGACCAGGAATGAATTCACGTCAGGCTGGTAGGTGGGAAGGCCTCCTCAAGAGTTAATGAGGGATGGGGAAGACTGCCCATCGGTAAGGCTTCCAGACCTGACCACGGACTGGGGGATTCAAGCCACATGCAATCTTTCCAAGGGAGGCAAGAAAGGAAGCATGGTGGACAGAGGAAGACCTGCGGAGAAAATGTAGAGACGAGAGAGGAAACTCTCAGGTCCGAGGAAGGACTGAAAGAGGAAATAGTGATTTCTGATCACAGAAAAATAGAGATTGAACCAGGAGAAGGAGATTAACCTTCGTCCTTATCTATTTCTATATTGGGATAAGGAGAGTAACCTTCTTCCTTATCTATTTCTGTATTGGGAGAAGGAGAGTAACCTTCGTCCCTAAATTCCATTGAGCTGGAAGTAAGAGATTGAATCTCAAAGAATCGTGGCTTAATCTTGGGGGTGGCCAATGATAAATCCATTGGGAGTGACTGAGCCTATGGTTGGGTGGAAACGAGCACCCATTTCAACAATCACATCAGAATCTATGGTTCTAATAAGTGTTTTCTTACCTTATGTTTTGAATTGTAAATAATGGATGCATGTGAGTATTTACATGTCTATAAAGGTTTCTTTCTATGTATTAAATGATTAAGTTATGAATATGCGTTTGATTCCTTAAGAACCTATAATTCTACTTGGATTTCCATACGCACTATTTTAATCACTAGAAGGTGCTTTCCCCGGGAATTTACATCGCCATTTTGGAGTCGGAGCAAGCCTCTATGCATAATTACCGATTTGGTAACTTCACAAGTTACCTTGCCTTGATTCAAATCTCAAAGCTCTGCGAGTGGGGAAGGTGTTCCCTTTAGACCTGTAGTTTAGGAGACTCTGAAATTGTGCTTATTTCCTTAACCAAAAACCCGACTAAGATCGGGGATCATAGCCCCATAGTTTTATGAATATCCACATGACCTGGGTCTAGGAACTTTGGAGCTCGAGGCTCCGAGATGTCAAGTTGTATGAAATTCAAGTTAAACCCCACAATTGATATGCATCGTCGATCTATGAATGGATATCGAAGGTGGGGAGTCATTGCGGAGTGCGAAGATGAAAATAGTGGTCGCACTAGTTTGTGGCCCATAATTCACCCTTTCCATTGATCTCGATGAGCTGGAGGATCAAAATTCCCGGTTATACTAGAATCAAGCAAGTACTTTCCAAATTTTGAAGGTCGAACTCTCTGGTAAAGAACCCTTATGTTGGGGCCCCGCAATTTCTATGAACCGTCGATCGTCGTTGACCTTCGATATGAGTTTGACACGATCCCTAAAACGTAAGGAGTGTGTGGGATAAAGAAAACCTTCAAAGAGATCAAGCTCAAAATAGAGTTCTTTCAAGAGCACAGACAAAACCCAGGACATGGTCCATGGGAGGGGAAAAGGTCGAATCCTTTGAGCACTTAGAAAACCTTCTAAGTTGGAGTAAGTCAGAATCCTATGAGGAGGAGTGACAATGGTCATTGGATCACATCGCAGAGGCTCGACAACCGTATGATCTAAACAAGGTGCACAAACCTTAGTACCTTGCACACGCAGGAGAAGAGAACTTACCAAAGTTCTGAAGTCCCGAAGTAGTTTGGGACCATCCATCACCAAGGGGGACATGTGGTTATGGATCGTGGACTCCGGAGAAACCTGTTCGAGGGTTTTTGGTTAAATGTTGAAATTCCCGAACCCCAAATACCCTAAATGAATATGAACCGCCCAATCCATAGGAACACATGGCGACAGATCGTGGACTCCAGAGGAATTCTTTCAAGAGGAGGAAAGTTTGAGACTTGAGATTTCTGAAGCCCGGAGAATTGGGAACTTGAAGTAGAATCTCAGTCATCCGATCGCAGGAACAACCCTGAGCCTTTAAATTGTTCTGGGTAAACTTCAAGCGTCAGATCACCAGAGTGGATCTGAACCATCAGATACCGTGAGTCCGGGAGGAGGAAAGTTTAAAACTTGAGATTCTCGAAGCACGAAAAGTCGAAGGGCTGGAGAAAATATGGATCGTTGGATCCAGGAGGACACGTATCGACAAGTCGAAATATCCAGAGGAAGGTGAAGGTCGAAGTGTTGAAACACCCGAATCCCAAAGAGTCGAAGAGTCATGAACCATCAATTGGCATGGAGACACTTATCAATAGATCGAGAGCTCCGGGAATATTGTAGTGGGGTTTCAGTTTGAGAACCGAGATTTACAAATCCTGAAGGCCTAAAGACCTGAAGTAAACTTGGATCGATAGATATAAGGGAGACATGGCATGAATTCATGAACTCCGAGTAAAGTCCTGAAGTGATTCATATCCATTGGATTCATAGGACACGTGGCACAAATCTGTGAACTCCGGGTAAAGTCCCGAAGTGATTCATAATCGTTGGATTCGAAGGACACATGGCGCAAATCCATGAACTTCGGGTAAAGTCTTGAAGTGATTCATATTCATTGGATTTAGAGGACATGTGGCACATATCTGTGAGCTCTGGGTGAAGACCCAAACTAATCCTCGATCGTCATATCAGGAGGACACGTGTCAGAGGATTGTAGGCTGTAACCTTCAGATAAAATTCATTGGCAAAAAGGTTTTCGATTTGAGATCTTAGAAGTCTGAAACCCAAAGGATATATCGACCGTCGATCGAGAAGAGGGTTGGAGGACCGTTGATTTGGGTTAAATGGTCAAACACTCGAAGTGGAAGCAAGATTGTTGATCGAGTAGAAAAGGTGTCTACAGATCATCAGCTCTGGAATTTTGAAGTACGGAAGAAGCAGGGTTTGAGATTTCAAAACCCCGAAGTTTGGAATTATGAAGAGATCACAGTCTTTGATCTAGGAGGGACTGATTTGGTCCGTAGATTTGAGAGGCGCAAATTTGAACCGTCGATTTAGATGGTATCGTCGAAATCGTGAGATCGACGATCTCGTAGCATTGTGGGGACAAGAGTTGCGCGAAGTTTAAAATATCGAGGTTGGGCCACAATTCAAACCATTGTTTCATTAAGAGGACATGTGGATACTTGAGGAGAATTGCGGGCCAAAAAGTAGTTTGACCCCAAACCACTTTTGGCCAAGTCCTTAATCGCGTGTTCATCACCAAGGTCATATCTGATGAGAGGCCAAGATAAAAAGGGGCTAACACCAACTCTGAGACTTAGCTGAAGCACGAAGGAGAAGATCACAGGCATCATAAGACCTACAATAGAGGCCGAAAGGGCATGTGTATAATTTAGAGGTGAGAATATTATGGTCTCAAAGTCTCATTTGAGTTAGACTCAGATAATATTGATCGGAGGCTCAGGCTGAGTCCTATAATTTTCAAATTAGAACCCATAGAGAGAAAGAGGATTTGTTCCTATAAGGAGGACGATTTTTTTTTATTTTTCTCCACATCGTGGGTGTGTTACATCCACTATGTTCTTAAACCCCTCCACTCTATCCCTCTACCCATTAGAAGGTCAAATAAATTCATCTTAGTACGCTACCATCTCATCGAGATTTTTTATATCGCATCTTGAGTACATCTTCCCTTTGTATCAGTATTTCACTTATGAGGATTGTGTCAGCCTATCTCATTGATTTCAGCATCCATGTTTTAAAGAAAGTAACTTGAGATTTGGTCATTAATGTTGTCTAACCGTTTTCTTAAGATTTGAATTTTCTCCTAGTTCAGCGCTGTAGAAACACCTGACTCCATAAAGGCGTGGCAGATTTTGCTACAAACTGGCTGACAAAGGGGAATTCAAGGTTAGAGTGGTTGCAGGTAGTTTCATGCTATCTCAAGCACATCTATAGTCAAGCCACGACATCTAGGTACTCCTTGAGTCGTTTGAGCTCTGTTGAAGATCAATTTAAGGTTGTGCTCAATTTTTGTAGCACTTAGCGTTGCGGATTGTGTATCCCTTTACCAATCGGCCCCTTTACTTTTTCTATCACCAAATTCTCATCTTAACTGCAGTATTTTCAGCCTATTCCACTGCAATTGAACAAATCATGCTATCAAAGATGTTGTGCCTATATATTTCTTGGCACTTGTTGTTTATGCTACATAATCTGTTGCGAATTGTGCTACAGATCCCCTGTTCCAACACTGCGAACCTGTGCATAAAACTCAACATTGTTATCCTCTCTTTGCATGGCCTATATCAACTAAAATCCTTTAGATTTTCATTGATTTTTCCAAGTCTAAAATCTATCTATGTTGAAAGTTTAAAGATCCTTATTGATTTAAATGGTTATGACCTTGCAAATGGTGGTGGAATGTTAGATTAAAAAACCTTGACAATTGTAGCTTCCTTGCATATCCTTTTCCCTGGAGTGTTTTTTTTCTTTTCATAAGCCATCAAATTGTATTTTCTTTAGCTCATAAGTCAAATAAAGGAAAACTTTGAAGCCTTAGAAGATGCCAGCTATAAAATATCCTCATTCCAAACCCTAAGACCTTTGTTCTTTGTTTGGCCTATCATATCTCTCATATTACTGTATTATTTTTCCTCCCATAATAGCAAATGGATACACTTTAGCAAAAGAAGTATCAGAAGGGTGGGAGTGTAGTCGGGACATAGCCTTGTGATATGGAGTTTTTTGATGTTGAATCTCTGATTAGAGAGGTCTTTCAAAGGGTTGGATGTTTAAATTTCAGTCAAAATATGTAGAGGGGACACCCTGAGGTAGCCAGAGAGTTTGCTTTAAATTTTGATGGCATTAAAACCAAGGTGGGAACCCTTCAAATGGATGTATCTAAGGCCACCATTGCAGTAGCCACTGAGAAACCCAACACTAGTGAAAGGTGGTTTAAATCCATGACTCTTAATGCATCCTTTTCTAAAGAGTTCCTCAAACCAGAACATCAGGGAAATAACCTATCTAAGGGAGTGCTTAGGAGCCACTTGGTTGAGAGATTTGAAAAGATGTTGAAGATGATCTAGAGATATTTTACCTGTGAGGGAAGATTCAATATGATTTACCAATATCACATTAGACTTTTGCTTCACTTCACAGGAAAATATCTAATGAACATCCCTTTCTATTTTTTTAGGAGTATGGGGAAAATGGTTGATAGGGTCCAAGCCAAGTCCAAGGCTGTGGACACAAGTGTTTTCCACTCAGGGTTGATTAAGATGATTTTTATGGAGGAGTTGAAGAAAAGAAACATATCTTGGGAGAAATTCATTTCCTCTGCAAATCTACAACTAAATGTAACCCCTACTCCCCAATCTAAGGTGCAGAGCCCTCTTCAAGCTAACAGTGTTATTCACACAGAGACAAGCAAAAAGAGAAAGGGAAAACACATTGCTAAAGATAGTGAGGCTCCTAAGGAAGTTGAAGAAGAAGAAGGAGGACCTCATCACTCTCCATAGAGGGAATTTTCACCCCAACCTACACCAAAACTAGAAGAAGCTCCCTCATCTAAAACCACAATCAAAAAAGGGAGAAAATTATTGTTACATGGAAAATCTCTCTATGTCTAGGGTAAACCACAACAGGCAGAAATAACTGCAGAAATCAACTCTCTTCTCAAGTATGCTATACAAACAAATATGCTAGAAAGACAAGATAAAAGGCCTACCTCGTCCAGACATTCGATGAAGTCCATCGTTGAGCACTCGACCCAAAGCAATATACATGCAACTAGTCCTCAACAACCAAGCAAAGAAATCATACGGTGATATTATATAATGTTAGCACATTCAATATCATAATCCATTAATAAACATGACAAATACGCCCATGGAATAATAATTCAATATATTTTCAACATATCAATTGGATGGGAAAAGAGTATTTCTATTAATAAATGATCATCAAAAGTGAAAATGTTACAGACTTATGTGTCGACACAGTTCGGAACCAAGAAACTAAGTTCCTTCCAGCTAGGCCTCCACCACTTCAATCCTCCAACAAAGGCAAGATAATAAGAGAGAAACAATGAGGTTCTCAATCAATAGGGGAAGAGCTTGGGGACTAAAAACTGTGTTTAGAATTAAAGGACAAAGGGATGTAGACTCAATATGAAGTAAATAATTTCTCCAAAGTAACTTTGCTCTCAAAGTTGAATTCTTTTTTTCTTTTCCATTCCTTGGAATTGGCCTATTTATAACCTTCAAAATGCAACTGAAGGGTCGAGTCGGAACTTTTCCAATATATGGAAGGCCAAGGATCATAGATATCCTGTCGTGACATGGAAACCTGACATTAATTTTCATTTTCTGGCACAAATCTCGATGTACGTGGGTTGTAGTGGTGTAGCATGCGTATACGCATGTTGTATAGTAGCCAAGATGTGTACATGTGGAAAAATATGTATTTTTGGCTCTGGGTTTTATAAAAAGGGATGATAAGTCTACAAGAGGAAATGGAAAAAGGGCTTTTGTGCAAGATTGCATAGGGTGAGGCAAATCTTGTTATAACAATGTTTGACCCAAACTTCATATTGCGATAACTTTTGCATACAGACTCCATTTTTGGATCTATTTGCATCGTCAAAAATATTACAACAAGCACTTTGCGATTATGTTATTTTATTAAGCATTTGAGAAATTTTATTTTTGAGTCTTTCAAGATCCATTTGGGTCACACCTCCCCACTAAGACCTTTTGGTCCTCCAAAAGGATATTAACCAGTCATCAAGTGCGGGATAGGCCACCCCACTTGTTCTTTGTCTTTAAAATTTGTCATGTGCACCTGTCTCATAAATATCAATTGCAAAACAACCATGACAACTTACAACATATTGTTAGCCACTTGTACTCTTTCACATCTTACTGAAGCCACTACCATCCATGTTGAAAACATTCGTAATGATAACATCATAAATATGACTGCAAATGAGCTAATATGTTTGTAGTACTTGCACGACATTAGCTTATCTTGAAGCAAAGTATGATTGAACTTCCATTCTACAATCATCTCATGTTCATGCTTAAGATCAATTGCTTGATTTGGCACAATTATAGGTGTGTTTCTTGCATAAGATGCATTCCTTAATTGTTCCATTGTTTTTAGAGATTGATTTTCTTTTAAGTGATGAGCATGTACAACATATTCATTTCCTTCTTTGATTAAGTGATATTGTTTATGTTCCCTGTAGAATATTTCTTTGTGATCATACAAATAAGGAATACCTACGACCATTCTGCATCCATTAAGTGGCACCACATCACACGTTACCTCATCCACAAATTTTGATGAAATTGCAAACTTTAAAGTGCATTGCTTTGTTATGTGCAATTTATGATTGTTGCTTATCCATTTAAGTGAGTAAGTTTTATGATGCATCTGAGTGTTTAATCCCAATTGTTTAACCACTTCCTCTTAAATCAAGTTATATTGAGATCCACTATTTATCAATGTGTTGACCTTAGTATGCTTCATTATGACCCTTATGTGAAACAATTTACTTATAGAACCATATCCATCACCAATTTTACATGTCAAACCAACTGATGTGATTTTAAACTCATCACCTGAATCTGATCCCAAGTTTGTTGGTCGTGTTCTTTCTGCAACTTTTTTCCTCCCTTTCCTCTCTTTGAACCATTTCGGTCTCTTCTCGAGATGCAATTTCCAGCAATGGTCATCATCATGCCCTTCTTTCTTGCAATGCTTGCAAGAGAGATTCTCTTCCCTTCTTGTCATTGAATTTTCTTTCTTTCCATTCCCCTTTCTTTTGTCCTCTTTTCTTGAAGACGATTCCCTTGATACACCAACTCATGTTTTCCCTACCTCAATGTATGTTTGTTGAACATAAACCTCATCAAGCTTAGTAGGTCCAAACATAAATACAATGTTATGAATCTGTGCAGTTAAACCTCCTATATACTTCATAAGAGTTTTTTGGGTATATAATGGAATGTATAACATTAATGCCATCTTACGAAATTCATCTATGTATTCTTGCATTGTTTGTCCCTTTCTTAGTTTAATACCTCACCATTCAATTAAAGACTTCTCTTTATAACCCAAAGGATAAAATTATTTTTTAAGTGCAGGAACAAAAACTTGCCATGATGGAAATGCAATACCCACTTGGTGCATGCCATTTTGCAACTTTCTTTCCTTTACATAAAGGAATATCATGTTTATGTTTATGGGAATGTTTTCTTG
>ML833495.1:7966-19469 GCA_009831015.1 Picea engelmannii
TTTATTTCAGTTCTACTCGTTTTGTAAGGAAAGCACAATCTTGAGAGATTCGAAGGACCTTCCGTTGGAGGGAGAGGGAATCCTTATCTCTACCCTCAGCGTGTACTCTGGTTTCCCCTAATAGATCAAGCCTGGAACCATTGCGGACTTCCTTGTCTCATGTTTGATATTTCTGTTTATTTCCGAATCGTTATTTGCTTCACAGTTGTTAGATTAGATTGTTTTCTGTTTTGTTTTTCTGCTTTTTATTAACACTCTTGCTGCTATAGATGTTCTGCCTTGGTGAACCCTGCAAGGCATGCAGAGCGGTCTCTATTTTGCTCATCTGCTGACAGATTGACCGAGAACACATAGATGTTATATTTGAGGAGGCTATGGATTTTGAGAGATCTCTCGAGTCGAGATTCAGTGTTGAGGATGATGCAAAGACACATATTCATGTCTCAGAGGGAGCACAACCTCAGGTTTCTGATACACCAGTTTCAGGGGTGACAGGGTCACCTTGCACAACTTCAAGTTCACAACCACGGGGAGATCATGCAGAGGGTGAAGAGGCTTCAAGATTTCATAGTGTTGAGACTAGGCCTGAGGCATATACTCTTAGGTAGGGAGATCTTACTTATCCTTTGACTGCTTTAGGGAAGAGGAAACCGAGATGGTTTTAGGAGACCCTGAAGGAAGCCAAGGAGAATGTAGGAGATCCCAAGAGATAGTTCAGAGAGAGAAAAGAACCAGTGAGACTTGGTTCCTATTTGGCTATGGGGAAGGAAATCTAAGATATAGAGCCACAGACATTTTCATAGGTAGTTGACCAATAGGTTTGGTGAGAGGCCATGATGGAGTAGTATGAATCCATTATGTCCAATGATATTTGGGACGTGGTTCTGAGGCCAGTGGGGAAGTTAGTTGTGACTTCCAGGTGGTTATACAAAACCAAGTATGCTGCAGATGGAAACATAGAGAAACACAAGGCTCATTTTGTGGCATGAGGATTGTTTCAGGTAGAGGGAGTCAATTATGATGAGATATTCAAACCAGTTGCGAGATACACCTCAATCAAGAGTATTATTTCCATAGCGACGGAGATGGGTTGGAGGATACATCAGATGGATTTAAAGACCACATTTCTCAATGGATTTATAGAGGAGGAGGTGTACATTGAGAAACCACAATGATTCTAAGTGAGTGAGAGAGAGTCTCACGTGTTTCTTTTGATAAAGGAACTATATGGTCCGAAGAAAGCTCCCAGAACTTGGTATTCATGCATTGATACATACTTGCCTCAGATGGGTTTTTAGAAGAGTGATGTTGATCCTGACCTTTATTACATCATTAGAGGTGAGGACATGCTCATTCTCATTTTGTATGTGGATGACTTGTTCATCATAGGTGTAGGGGATCTCATAGCTGAGTGAAAGTTGGGACTTGCATCAGATTTTGAGATGAGTAACATCGTGTTGATGCACTATTTTCTAGGTATGGAGGTATGGAAGGAGGAGGGTGACATATTCCTTTGACAAGGGAAGTATGTTGCAGATATTTTGAGCAGGTTTCAGATGCAGGACTGCAGGCCCATGTATACACCTATGTTCACCAACTAGAAGAATCTTATCTCTTCACATTCCCATTTGGTGGTTGCTATAGGTTATATATAGTTGATCAGTTCACTGATGTATCTAGTCAAAACTTGACCATATATATTTTTTTCCGTGAACACTCTCAACCAACATATGGTAGAGTTGATGAGTGTTCACTAGATTGGGGAAACAAATGTGTTGAGGTACATTGGAGGGTCAGATGATTATGTACTGGACTATATCAGAGGTGATGAAGTCAGTTTGGTTGGCTACACAGACTCAGAATGGGCAAGATGTGCTACTGACAGGAAGAGCAACTCAGGGTGTTATTTTGGGTTTGGGTTAGGACTTGTTTCCTAGTACAGCCAAAAACAAAAGTCATTTTCTTTGAGTTTTGCTAAGGAAGAGTATATGGTGGCCAGTCAGGCCAGCTACAAGGCCATTTGGCTTTGTAAGATGCTGGTAGGATTATTTGGTTAGGATTTTCCTCTGACCATCATTCACTGCAATAATTAGAGTTGTATCAAACTCTTTGAGAATCGAGTTTTCCATGACCGGTCGAAGCATATTGAGATTAGATACCACTTCATAAGAGATTGGGTTCAGAGAGGACCAGTACAATTGCAATATATATCGACTTGTGATCAGATTGCAGATATTCTCACCAAGTCCCAGCTAAGGGAAAAACATGTCTACTTGAGAGATAAAATGGGCTTGGTGAGAAACACTTTCCTCGGTAAGAGGGAGTATTGAGATTTGTGTACCTTGCGAAATGGTCCCCTTAAGGTTTTGAGTCTTTAACCACAAGTGGGAAATACTTTGTTACTATGTACCTTATACTTTACCTTTATGTTCTAATTTAACTTTGACTTAGGATATTTAAGTCAGAAGTGAAATTTTTGTCACTTAGGAAAAAGTGACTAATTATTCACTTTGTGGGTGAATGAGGGGACATAAAGTGAACTTAGGGAAATTAACCCAAAGTGGGTTTGTGAGTGAGATTATTGTGGGATGATATCAACCTTTGATTAGAGATGGGATGGAATGATCTCAACCATCCATCTCTTAGGTTTCCTTATGGAGGTTCAAGAGGGGCACATAGGGCCAAGAGAGGATCATTATATCTTTTGTTCACTTTGAGAGGAAGAGTAGAGAAATGAAGATGGATATGGAAGCAATGGATGAGGGTTTCAAGGGCTCATACTTCCATGGAGGGATATAAGAGTCTTATGCTTCCATTATTTTGTGGTGTTGATGCTTTCTTGGAGGAGGCCACACTTATATCAGGGAGGACTTGCACTTGTCATATTTCCTTGAGGACAATTTCGTTGGAGAGGTAGCACACTAGTTCAGAGTTGTGTGAAAGGGTTTATTCAATAATTATTTAGGGAGAAATGGTGAAAGCTTTCAGTGGGATTGAGCAACAAGGGAGAGGGGCACATCATCTTTATGGGATTTCTATAGAAGATCAAGAGGAGATACCTTTGTATTAGGTTCATTTGTTTCAAGTACTTGTTTTATCTCACTTTACATCACATATATAGATTCATATTCCAAACTGGTTTTCCCCCAGGGGGTTTTGTACAGGGTCATGTTGACAGAAAACCATTGTGTTCATTTTCATGTATGCTAGAGTTTAGAAAAACATTATTTCAGTTGTAAAGATCTAGAGGTGTGTTACATATACAACCTGAGTGGGCATAATGGTTAAGAACATTTTCTTTCTCCTAAGAGGTCACAAGTTCAAATCCAGAGGGGGGTAGGGTATGTATATGTTTGTAGACTTTACCAATCAAATCTCTGGGCGGAGGGGGTCCCTTGTCCCACAAACAAGGGGATCTCATACACCAATTTGGTGTCTATCTTGGATGTGACCTTAAAATTAGATTATTATTATTATTATTCAAGGCATGCATGTACTATCCTATTGGCTAATAAAACTACATGCTAGAGCACCTTAAAAGGTTATGTAACCTTAAAAAAACAAGAGTCAAGTTCCTGAATAGTTTGTTGTTATAAAACAACAACAAATAATTGTGTGACAGTTGAAGATTAGAGCCAACTTGAGGTCAAAGCCATACATAGTTGGAAGCTTGTTAGGACCTCAAAAAATCTTCAGGATGTGCATTGGATCCACACGAAAGTCCCCTTTGTGCTCCACCTGTATCACAGTCGAATCAATCACATGGTTAGGATCATGCATATACTTATTTAATAAAGAAAAATGAAACCCATTACGAGCTCTCATGGATGCAAGAAATGAAAGAATGTATGAAACTGAGATTATCCTCTCTAGAACTTAAAATGGACCACAATATCTCATTGCCAACTTTGGGAAATTTCCCAATTTCAGCGAGCTCCTTTTTTACTTTACTTTTATAAATACATGCTCACCCACTTTGAAGTCCTATATCCTTTTCCCTTGTTTGAATAGATTTTCTACATATCATACATAGTATTTAAATTATTCCTATATCTTTATCATCTTCTCTTCCTTTTTTCTTAGCAATTCTATCCCAATAATGACTATGTCTGCTAGGTTATCCCCTCTCACTTGCGTGTTGCATTTTTTACATACAAGGCTTCAAATGGGCTCATAATCAATGGTTCCTGATACCCATTCTTATATGAAAACACAACCAAATGAAAATAGTATTCCCACTTGGAAGGCTAATCCATTACATACATCCTTAACATATCTTCAATTATTTGGTTGATCCTCTTTGTCCGCTCATCTAATTCTAGATGATACGCTGTGTTGAAATTTATATTTTTCCCAAATACTTTGGACAACCCTTTCCAAAAATTGGAAGTGAACTTAGTATCTCTGTCAGATATTATTTCCTTAGGCATTCCACGTATCCTAGCAATTTCATTCATATACATTTATACAATGTTGGCTTCCTTATGCATCATCTTGACTGGAATAAAATGTGTAGCCTTCGTAAACTTTTCCACCACTACCATTATGGAATCATGTTTCCTTGTTGTTCTAGGCAACTTGGTAATGAAATATATGGTAAAAACCTCCCATTTCCACTCAGGAATGGGAAATGGATGTTGCGATCCACTAAATGTCAGTGCTCAACCTTTATCTTTTGACATTCCATGCATCTAGAAATAAAATCAACCACATATTTCTTCATTTTGGGCTAATAATATTGGCCTCTGACTGCTGCAATTATTGTTTGAAACCCTATATGTCCAACGTATGGTAAATTATGCATCTCTTTTAAAATTGAATTTCTCAACCCTCAAGAATTAGAAACATAAACTGTTTTCATGTACAAGAGGATTCCATCCTCTTCCAACTTGTAATATTTAAATTTCTATTGTACATTATCTTGCTATAAATGTTATTTAACTTATGCATAATGTGGGTCTATTTTCACAACTTCTAAAATTCTACTTTTAAAATATGAACTGTGCATACTAATGGTTGTAACATGCATTTCATGCACCCTTATGTTGAGTGCATCAACCATTTTATTTTCTTCCCGCTTAATGTGATTGATGTCAAAGTCATATTCACTAAGAAATTCCATCCATCTAGTTTGTATGGAATTTAATGTTGGCTATCCAAACAAATAGTTCAGACCACTATGGTTTGTCCTCAACTCAAATTTTCTACCCATGATATAATACCTCCACTTTTTTAGTGCATGAACAATGCTTGCGAGCTCCAAATAATTGGTAGCATAATTTCTCTCATGTTCCTTCAACTTTCTCGACTCATAAAAAATTGCATTCCCATTTTGGATAAGGACTCCACCAAGCCTTTATTTATATGCATATGTGTGCACACCAAAATCCTCATTTGGATCTAAAATATTTAATATAGGTTTACTGGTTAATAAATCTTTCAAGTGTTGGAAAGATGGCCTACTTTTGTCATCCCAATATTTTTGAAAAGCTAGCCTACCTTACTCTTCTCATACAAATACTTAACTTTTCTCATGACTTCCTCCAAATTCTTGGGTTCGTCAAATCAAATTTTATCCTTGTAGAATGATGGTAGTCCACTTAGAAATATTTGAATTTTAACCTTCTCATCCTTTATGAAATCCACAAATGCTAGAAGCTCCAATATTTTTTCTCATAATCTTCCATGGCCATGTTTCCTAATTTAAGATCAAATAATTCTTTCATTTTCTTGTCATAATAGTTCTCTGACAAGTATTTACATTGAAATTATTTATTGAAATGCTTACAAGAAATTCTCTTCTCCTTAATATCCTTCAGTTGCTTCAACTAGTCCCACAACATGGAAGCTTTCCCCTTAAGATGATATATGACAATCTTTGCTTCCATATTTGATGAGTAATTATGTAGATGAAAATATTTTCTCATGCCCAAAAACTAGTATTCAAATTATTCTCCCTTCCTATGCTCTTGATCAAATGTTGGTGGCTTGAGCCTCTTGATCTCTCCCTGCAAACTATCTAACTTGAGCCTTCTCCTTTGATGTCTGATAGGGGATCTACTTTGGATTATCTATGATTTCGATAATGCAGGTGATCTTATGGTTGAATGAATAGGTGAATGGTGATTCCTACAAATAGTTCTTCAGTGCCTCAACCCTATGTAGTCATCCCTCCTATCATGAGATATGTGTTCTTCCACATGCCCTACACTGGATGCATGTTTTATGTTGGACTCTTTGTTGATTTTTCTTTGTAGGTTATTTAGACTCTATATAAGGTAAGAATTAATTTTCTTCTTCTCCCTATGAGCTCTTATCAACTTTTCATTATCATCTCTATAGTTTTTCACTTCCCTTTGCAAGTTCTTCATCAACCCTATAGGATCCACTAATCTTATATGTCCACTGGACTCTGTTTCTACATTTCTCAGGATGATATTTAATACTATGATTTCATCACCATGTTTGTAAGAAACTTGTGCATCATCCATATCTTTAGTCCTCATTTATAAACCTAATCTACGTTCTTCCTGTACCTCTAATTCTACAAAAATGTGCATGCAAAAATTACTGATAGAACTATGCATTGTAAAATATTTCATTAATTAGGTTACAAGTGTTCTTTCATCTAAATTTATGAAGAAAATAGATGCACTAATATAAATTCCTATCCTTTATACATGATCTCGTTTGAATCATATTCACAATGGTTTTACTCATGACTCATTTTGAGTTATAGGCTAAAAGTTATAGATTTTTGAATTTATCCATTTCTACTCAATTGTGCTCTATTTTGACTGGTCCAATCTCACTAAAAGACCATTTTCTTCCACCTCTAGCAAGAAATATGTTAGGAACTAGGAAATATTATGTATTGGAAACATATATAATTTATTATTATGAATACACAACATCTTTCAGATCTTGAATCCGATGGTCTAGTAAAATTTTGTATAAATATGGAATTGATGACTTTGCACTTCTTACAGTTTCTCTAAACTTTATAATTTTTATCCAAAACCGGCTATCTCCCAAATGGAGAAAAACTGGAAAAAAATTCATTAATAGAAATTTGTTTGTATTTTTGAGGAGGTAAAATGTTGACTAAATAATTTTTTCGTGATCTTTTTTATATGTGGTCCCTTTTCCTTCTCTAAAGATTTAAAAATCCCCAAAAAGTGTCCCGGAATAGTTGTTTTTTTCCCTATTTCCACATCTCCACACCAAAGCCTTTAGATTTCAACCAAAATATCAACTAATTATCTTTATGTCTGCATTTTGGAATCGGTTTAAAGAATTCCTCTTTATTTGGTTCCTAGTCACTGAGCACCACTCGGATATTTAAAAATCACTAATTGGCATTTTCAGGAGAATTGAAGAAGAATTGGCTACTGGACCTCACTGACACTTTAGTAGCCTTCATCACTATGTACATACCCCTTTAAATTACATCTGATTATGAGCTTTTCTTCTCTTATTGTGGAAAAAACAATTTTTCGGCTACAAACTTCTTTTATCCTTGTCCATCTTTTTCCTTTCCTTTCCTCCTCTCTTCTCTTTCCTCTCTTTCTCTCATTATTTTAACTTCTTCCCTTCTTCTCTTATTCTACTTTTCTTTCTCTTCTCTTCTTCTCTTTTCTTTTTACCTTACTTGGCAATCACTAAAAACCTTTCATCGACAATTGAAAAAAACCTTGCATTCGTGATCGACAAAATCCCTTATATCAACGATTAGTGAAATCCTTTCTATAAATGATTAGAAAAATCCCTTTTTATCAACAATCAACAAAATCCTTTTATTGATGATCAACATGATTTTTTTTATTGGCGGTGGAGGAAAATTTTCTATCGGTTGTTAGGGAAAAAATATCTATTGATGGTTGAGGAAAGAGTCTATATCGGTGGTTGGGGAAAACGTTTCTATTGGTGGTCAAGGAAAAAGTTTCTATTAGCGGTCGGTGAAAGAATTTCCATTAGAGGCTGAGGAAAAATTATTTATCAACAGTGATCGAGAATCAGATCCAGAAGCCTGATAGGGCTTAAAAATGCTCAAAAATTAAAGTACTTGGAATGCGACGAAACTAGCACCATTGCATCCGTCTCATCTTCCTGATTCCGACGGTATATTTACTTCGTCAAACGGGCTCCGTATGCAGAAGATATCGCGTTTTGTCCGGAAAGCCAAACATGAAAAAAAGAAGAAGGGGATGATTGTACAGTCTGTACAGTGCCACGTGGCATGATGACTGTATAGGCCGTACGGACATACAGATGATGTGGCAACCCTAGGAGGTGACATGTGGTAGCTCTAGGAGGTGACATGTGGTAGCTCTAGGAGGTGACATGTGGCATGTTGATTTGGCATATGGGTAGATAGCTGGACCAATCCAGGGGTGACACATGTCACCACTGTAAGGGTGACACGTGGCACAGGTGACATCAGCAACTGACGTGGCAGGGCTGTGATGTGGAAGACACACAGGCTGATAGGTGGCACATACGTGGCAGACTGACAGGGCAGTATGACAGTTGACGCATGGCAGGCATGTGGACCAATCAACGATTGACACTTGGCGACTTGTGGTTGGTTTTTGAGGTGCCACATGGCCCAGTCATGAGTTGCCACATGGTACCCTATGGTTGGTTAATGGTTGTGTAAAATATTTTGTGGTTTCGCTGGGGTCGAACCCGCGACCTCCCCTCCGGGCTGAGGACTGGCAGGGTTGGGCTAACTACCAGCCCTATGGGTGGTGCTTGTAAACTAAATAATGCAAATTTTATTTGAATTTGAATATGGTTTGAGTCAGTGGGGGAAAGGACCGGGGCCTAGCCCTAACCATTGGTTGTATTTTCGGCATATATGAGCACGGTTGCACAATAATCAATGCCAAGGAATAGCCCATGGTTTTCGGCCTAACCCCATATGACCCGGACCTTTACGCACGGAGCGCAGACGAGCGAGAGTTTGGAATAGGGCTTAGCCCCTGGATCCCAGGCAGATCCCACAGGGCCAGGGCTACGACCACATAAAATCATGTAGTTATACAACTGTTAGCCATGGGCCTATGCAAATGCCAAAGAACCAGGAGCTGGAGCGCAAAGAGGGGGCCAGCGCACAACCCTTTGGGCTGGCGCTTGGCCACATGTCCATCCATGCGACCAAGTTTAGGGGGTGTGTGCCAGTTTGGGGGGTGTGTGCCAGTTTGGGGGGCTAATGCCTAATTTTATATGCCAAGTGGTTTTTTGCTATAGTTTGGTGGATTTTTCAATGATTTTATGCCTTTTTAATTGATTTTCTCCATTTTGGGGAGATATTGGGCATTTTTGGAGCCCAAATTTTGGGAGGAAGTTGGAGATGAACAACCAACTTAAAATATATATAAAACAAGCCTGTTTGAGGCCATGGAGGTATTCAGATCAGAGTTATGTTGAAGGGAAGCTAAGCCAAAGCCATTTTATGCAGGGAATATTTTGAGGAGTAGACGCTGTCGGGCGATTTCTGGGAGCTCCAGACATTCGTTTTGCATGTCGTTTTCTTTGTAGGGTTCTAGAGATTTGGACGAACATGACCAGATTAGTATTGTAGCCATTTGGCACTACAACAATGTACTTTTGAGCTTTTGAACATAAATAAAGAAGCCTCCCCCACAGAGACAAAGGCCCGGAGACGTAGGAAAAGTTGTGCCGAACTCCGTTATCAATCTGCGTGTCATTGTTTGTTGTCTATTATTTCATTTCAGATCTGCATATGTGTATATGGTTGTCATAATTCCTCTTCTTTCCTCATTCTTTCACTAAGTTTCTCAAATGGTAAATTAACGCATGCAAAATTAAAGCTCAACCATAGTCATTAAAAGGTCCTACAGATTAGACAGTTGGGAAAAAAAGTTTCTATTGGTGGTTGGGGAAATCGTTTCTATCAACAGTTGACAAAAATGTTTTTATTGATGATTGGGGATTTTTTTTTTTTGTGAACTAAGTTTTGTTCCCACTTCATCGAATATCCCTGAAGTCATTTTTATCCATTGACGATTGGGGATTTTCTTCACATTCCCGAAATCATTTAACTTAGAAAATTTTGACCAAATTTGCATTGGATAAGGATTGTTGATATCAATATCAATGCGATCTCAACTATCGATCCACTAAAATTCACTGAATTCCAAATTGTTCTTCAAAAATATTGAAAATTATTTTTACTTCATCAAAGTTCTCTAAACTTGCAAATGAATATTGACCGTTTATCACCAAGTCGAATGCAATCTAGGTCGTCGATTTACCAAACTTTAGAGTCACCATGAAAACATGAAATTCACCCTCCAAGGCCAATTTTTAACTCTGCAACTTGTAGGTCGATGCAATTAATCATCTATTCAACCATTATGAGTGCAAATTTGACATAAATTTGTTTTAGAAATTTGGGGATTTCATCATGATTTTACAATTTTCCCTAAATTTGATGTAGATCAAAATCAACAACCATGAATTTTTCAGATTCACGTTGATATTTGGCCCATATGAGTCCCATATTGAACCAAAAGCGATGATATCAATAAGTAACGTACCTAACTCCCATGTTGGGCCATGTTACTAAAAAATCAACTAACACACTGATTCAAATGCAGAAATATACATAGCATGACATAAAGGTGTGTTGTTATCATTAATTCCTAAAAAAAACATGAATGCAAATGATTTAAACATGCACAACAACAATTAAAAATGCATAAAATAAATAAAACACATCATGCAACATAACATTCACACATTAAACAACACAATGATCATATCAATTATCGTTTAAAAATGTTTTATACAACCAACTACAAACTAAGGACATTCCACCCAACCTTACACTCTAGTTCTCCATTTCTGTCAGCAACAAGTCAGCCCTGAGGTGGGGATATGAGTCCACAAGGACATACATGTTCCTATGATTCATACAATCCATTGTGACAACTCAAATACCCATTAAAACACAATGACACGAATCCTACAAAAATTCCATCCACTCATCTATCTTCCCCATCAATCTGCACAACCCAAGGGATAATATTTCCTTCTCTGCACCATAGTACCTTAAACAATATCCATTCCCTCCAGGTATCCAACATATATTGACCAAGAATCGCTCTACTCTGGGCTCCAGGAAATCCAACTGCAAGAGGAGTGGTCACACATCAAGCTCACTTGTTGTTGGGTATTTTTATTAATAGAAAATCACTCAAGGGCACACTAGCCTCATTCTCAACATAATTATCATCTTCAACAATCTTCCTTTAGTGCACACTATGGTTGGTCATTATTTATATAACATTCTACTCTAGTTTTCTTATCTTCTTGATAAATATAAAATCTCTTCTTCGTACTCAAATTTCCTCGTCTCCCATGCTTCTTTGACTCTTACTCCTCCCCCAAGGATGATTACACTCAACCCATGCTATCATAACTAAGATAATTGACTACCTCAACCAACCTCTTACATCAATCTAATGACTGAGTG
>ML833495.1:32228-59273 GCA_009831015.1 Picea engelmannii
CAAGATGATTCAAAATGAAAATGTCTCCTTGGTATATATAGGAGACTAGGAGGTATAATTACAACTAATGGCATAAAGCCGACATAAATAAAATAACATTACTAATCTAATATGCCCCAATTAAGGGGTAATAAATAACATTAATAATATAATATGCCCCAATTAAGGGGTAATGAGCCAATATTAGGGCTTAACATATGACCATATGCATAGAACCATGAGATTATTAATTAAGAAGTGCCTATTCTTTCACCTTTATTCCTCTATCACGAGAGACATGTTTGTTTCTTCATAATTCTTGCCTTTTTTCTTTTTATCACCCATATGTCCAGTGTTGGGACCATTTTCTCTGGGCTTCGGTGCTCCAAAATTTTCTTCTCTTCAACAAAATTTTATTATCTCGGAAACAATATATTTTAGAGTGTTATATCTCTATCAACTTCAATTCATGATTTTAATTCTCATCGTTTAAATTTGGGATTCAATCGTGAGATGGATGACTGTTGTTTCCTTTGATACTTCACAGCTTGAGGAGTTTTTTCTTTTTATAAACTTCTTATTCTCCCAGACTAAATTTCATCGAAGTGTGTATACTCTGTTAATATTGAGTTGACATGTGTCCATAAAATTTAATCATCCAGATCTTATTTCAGAGCTTTGGTACTTCTAGACTCTGAGTTACTAGACCTCTGAAGTAGTTCAATTCCTCTAGAGTGATAACCTACCGAATAAGTCATAAAGTGGTGGTGACCTCTTGTTGTCAGTTAACACCTATACTTATGCTATCCTTCCACTATGCTTGATCAACCATCAAGAGAAATCAAAATATATTAGATCAACAATCATCATTAACTTCAGCCTTCGATGCTTTGGGTATTTGTTGGTAGTAGAAACTGGATATCCCCAAACGACTTTACTCTCAGAGTGACGTAGCTTGTTGACGCCATTGTTTATGTGGCACTGGATGAGTGGCTTCCATGTGTCACATATATTCATGACTTTCATATACCTAAAGTTCCAAATAGACCTTTCCACTTGTCACCATCTGAATGCGCCACATGTCCTTGTTGACATGGTTTTGCTGATGTGGATCTCATGATGTGTCACATGTCCTCCTCTTGGATCTAATGATCGTAGGTAATCCATATCAATGTTTGACTATATTTCTTGATCCGACGATCGACGAGGGTTCATGACTTTGAGACTTCAGGGTTCTAGAGGTTCAGGTAATTGTTACTCCAATTTTCACCGGAGTTGGTCAACGTCGAAGTGGTCAAGATGTTTCTTGGTTTGCTCTGAATAGATCAACGACTAAAGGAATTTCCTGATCCGATGGACGATAGGAGTTTGTGACTCTGGAGCTTTGGGGCTTCAGAGGTCCAGGTAATTGTTGATCCAATTTCTATCGGAGTTGGTTAGCACCGAATTTGATCGTCTCCTTTCCTTTACTGTGATATGATGGCTCCAATATCTCCACTCGAGATCAATGGTCTAGTTTCAATCCTTACACTATCCTTCCACTGGATTAATCCAACAGCTATGAATTAATCATCTGTTGATATGGACAACCACTATTTACTTCGAGAGTTCGGGACTCCGGGGCTTCATAGGTTCAGGTAATTGTTGCTTCAATTTCCTTCTGAGTTGGTCAACGCTGAAGTGGTCAACATTGGAGTGCTTATGTATCTTTCCACTACGTTTTGATCTAATGGTCATGTGAGAATCCATATGATATTAGATCAATGACCGAAGTTAGTTCGTGAATTTGTGCTTTGACACTTCATGCAACTGGTGGTGGTAGATGCTAGTTTCATGCTTTGACGATCACGATCTATTCTTTTTTTAGATCGATGGATCTTATAGCCTACTTATCTGTTCTTCCTTCTGATATTTTCATCAATATTTCTCTTGATCTTTTAATAACTATTTGTGCATTCTTTATGTACTGATCTTCAGTCACTAACTCTCCTGAGTTAATAATTCCTTATGCTTCATTACTCCTTCTGTACATGGATTTTTTTCATGCTACCTCTCATAATATTTAGACTCATAGGATCACTGTTGATCCTATCGTGATCAATAGTGATCATGAATTTCTTCTTCCACAAGGTAATCTTCCTCTTATTCTGACTTTTTTACATGTTGGACTCATGTTTCCATCAATGAAAACACATAATCAATAATGCGAACACCCCAGCTATCGACAAGACCATTATCCAAGCAATCAGTTGTGTGTCGATCGATATTGGTGGATCTAGCCATAACGTCCCTACATGGATGCAACTCAATAATAGATTAACATAGGTTTTTATTTCTAGAAATTGACGAAAGTGTGTGATTTCTAAGAAGTTCAATATCCCTGATTTTTCTAGCCCGACAACCCAACTCTGTCGCTCGACCAATATTGCTCTTGTCCTTGATACACGTTTAGTGCATAAATACGTGTCCTATGATAACTCAGGAATCGTTTGTGCATATATTATGTCATGGTCCAAAAACTTCAATGCAAAGACCTTTACCATCAATTCCCCTTCAATAATGAGAGTAGGTGGTATTTATGGTGTAACCAGTGAGTATTTGGCATCCTTGGGTAGTCTAACCTGTGGTGCGATGTCCTTTATCAATGATATGTAACCCATAAGAAACTTCAGCTATGAATTCTAAGCTCCAAATGTTTCCTTGAATTCTGGTGTGAACGGTGGTAAGATTTTGGATGTATTTCATGTTTTGGCAGTCGATTTGCCAACTATTCGTGGTGCCACTTCTGTAAATTGGTTACCAACAACAACTGCTTCAACTTTGGGGTCTTTATCGTCTCTACAATACAATTCTCGACTCTCTCTTACTCGCATGGAACTCTAAGTGACAATTACGAATGCTTGTTGACCCTCCGCGACTTTTGAGCCCCTTCACCAATTGTCCATGTCCCTTCACACCGAAATTAACTGTATAATCCACCAATAGTGTGATGAATTATTTATTTAACACTACTTTATTACCATGTCTTCCATTGTATTTTTTCCTCATACCGCCAGTCTATCACGATATTCAACGATTTTTTCCATTTGTTGCTACAAGTCATCTTTATGACTTGTCATTAACTCTCTTTAACCATTGTTTCCACCCCTTTTATGCCTTTAGTGGTTGTGAAGGTCCTATTCCATGCGTTGATTCTATGCATACCTAATTCTCTCTGCGCTGTTTCTTTTTTTTCTGTGCAACACTCACTTTTTCTCCTTTTCCACTTTTTTATTTTATTTATTTTTTTATACTTTTTCTTAATTTTTCTTTTTCTTTTTCCTACTATAATACACCAATATAATACAAAGGTTGTCATGCAGTTTAGATTAATGTGTGGTAGGCAAAATATCCCTGTAATGTTTCATCCGACTGCCATTCACCACTCCTCCCAAGAATTATCCATTCAACCTTTCCTATTATTGATATTATGGTAGCTGCGGGAGGTATTAAGCTCCACTTGTGACCTTTGATGAGATTAGAATATTCTAGGAAGCAATAAGAACCCTAAAAGACTTTTACATAACCCTAGAAGTAAAGTGAGCTAAAGAGAATATTTTATATTGAGTCTTTAGCCTCCAAGAAGAGAAGTCGGCCTAGACAGCCTAGAGAGAGAAATATAAATATAAGGAACCAGATCTCATTTGATACACTCAAGTCACAACTACAAAAATTTAGTAGTGCGCAAGTCTAGGGAGAAATTGCAATTAATGCAACTTGTAATTTCGGTCTTTCTGGGTTGGAATTTCTGATCAGCCTTGGTTATCTTTGTTTGGTGCATTAGCCTTGGTTAATTTGATACCATAATTCTTCTCTTTTTCAAGGTCAAGGTGCTCAGGGGTGGCATTTGTGCCTATGGTTGGGTGACAATATTGCTATATTGTCTATGGTTAAAATAACACACCTAGTTTTCTAACAGGTTATGGGCCCACACCCAGTTTTCTAACAGGTTATGGGCGCACACCTCCTTCATTCATTATAATCACTATAAGGAAGATAATACATAAGGTTATCAATCTCTTTGAAGAATTTTCGCTAGGGAATCTAGTAGGTGTAGTTACTAAAGCACTGCCGCTAGGGTTTATAGCAGGTGTAGTTGCAAAACCCCTAAAGCTCTTTCCCATCACCGTATGATGGAAAAACTTACTCAAGAAGAAGATATTCTAGTGCACCATAGTCCAACACACCTCTTGGCACTCTCAGAAGGAAAAAATGTCAAGGTTGAGATTTTGTGTCAAAGTCAAAGTTTGACCAGTTATAAGTCAACAGAAATCATGAATGAAAAGACATATCATCTACACTATTCATCTCTCACAGGAACTCTTGAAGATGACATGTGGATAATTGACAGTGGATATTCTAGGCATATGATAGGAAATCAATTCAAACTCTCTAATCTGAATGAAAATAGGACATCCTACAAGGTAGAACTTGGAGATAAGAACACCTATCCAGTCGAAGGAATTGGTCAAGCCTCCATCAAATTGAAAACAGGTAACAATGTTCATTTGAGCAATGTCTTATATGTACCTGGTTTAGAAAATAATCTTGTATCCATATATTTCCTGGAAGACAAAGGAAAAAAGATAGCCTTTGTATATGGAAAAGTATTATCTTGGTCTAGAGACTCCAACATAGAAAACACTAGAGTTATTGGAACCTGTGAATGAAGATTATATACAAAATATTAGAACGAAATGATGAAGCTCTTGTACATGATGAAATCAATCACAATGAACTTTGGCATAGAAGGTATTCTCATATCAACTATCAATCATTACCTTTCCTAGAAAACATGGTTGAAGGAATACCATAACTACAATATACACATGAATGAATTTGCAAAGGATTTGTTCTTATTAAGAATGTTAAGAAACCATTCTCAAGAAGCAATAATAGATCTAAGGAAATCCTAGATATAATACATTCATATGGTTTTTTTCCAATGCCAGTAAAATATCTAGGAGGTTCTCTTTACTATGTAAACTTCATAGATGATTACTCAAGAAATACTTGGTTATAGCTCTTGAAGCCAAAGGACAAAGTTTTCAACAATTTTCAAGAATTCAAAGAAGAGATAAAGAACCTCACAAACAAGAAAATCAATACCTTGAGAATAGATAATGGAGGAGAATACACAACCAAGTAATTTGTTTCCTTTTACAAATCGACAGGGGTTAGGAGGGAGCTAATTGTTCCTCATAATCCTAAAAAAAATGGTGTAGCAGAAAGGAAGAATGGATCTATTGAAGAAATTGTGAAGACACTAATGAATGATCAAGGTTTATCTATGTATTTGTGCGGAGAAGCAACCATGACAACAATATATGTACAGAACATAAGTCCCCACCACATATTGAAGGACATGACTCTAGAAGAATCCTTCTCAGGAAATAAATCTAATTTGGAACACTTAAGAATATTTGGATGCCCTGTTTACATTCACATGCCCAAGGATAAAAGGAAGAAATTATATCCCTAAGGAAAGAAGGGAATATTTGTGGGATACAATGAATAATCCAAATCCTACATAATCTATATCCTGGAACAACATAAGGTTGAATTCAATAGAGACGTCACCTTCAATGAAAGGATGGATTTTAGGAAATCCATAGAAGAAACAATGAAAAGAAGACATGACATAAGGACACCATTCCATCATTAAAAATGATGTATGGGAAATTGTGCCTAGACCCAAAGAAAAATCAATACTAACTTCAAAATGGGTCTATAAGATCAAACATGCAGTAGACGAAAGCATGGACAAAGACAAAGCAAGGTTCATAGCTAGAATGTTCTCCCAGAAGGAGGGATAAGATTATGAATAGACATTTACTCTTGTTGTGAGATATACTTCTATTAGAGACATTATGTCTCTTTCTGCTTCCATGGGATGGAGTTCACATTAGATGGATGTAAAGAAAATTTTTCTCAATGGAGAAATCAAAGAAGAGGTATACATTGAACAACCTCAAGGATTTAAAGTACACTCTAGAGACACTCATGTTTGCATATTAAAGAAAGCCTTGTGTGGACTCAAGCAAGCTCCAAGATCTTGGTATGCCAAAATAGGAAACTACTTAATAAGACTTGGTTTTTCCAAGAGTCATGCAGATCCAAATATCTACTACAAAGTCATGAACAATGCACCTGTGATTCTACTGCTATTTTTCGACGATTTATTCTTGACAAGTGAAGAGTCTCTCATCACCCAATGTAAGAAGGAACTAGATTCTGAGTTCGATATGAAATACCTTAGTCTCATGCATTATTACTTGGGGCTAGAAGTATGGAAAAAGAATGGTGAAGTATTCCTTGGACAAGGAAAGGATGCAGTGAATATTCTTTAGAAGTTTGGAATGATGGATTGCAAATCCATGGACACTCCTATGACCACAAATGTAAGGAAAGTAAGATACTTAGACTCTGATCCAGTAGACCTGTCCCTATATCAAAAATTGGTTGGGTCATTAATTTATTTAGACCAGATATTTTATTTGTTGTAAACACCCTAAGCTAGTTCCAGGTGGAACCCAGAAATGAGCATTGGATAGTTTCAAAGCATGTTCTAAGATATATTTGTGGGACACTAAACTATGGTTTAAGATATACCTCATCCAGTGATATACAAATTCATGGATTCATAGATTCATATTGGGCACAGAGTACAGAAGAAAGAAGGAGTACTTCAGGGATGTGTTTTAGCTTGGGCTCCACTATAATATATTGGGGTAGTAGGAAACATAAGTCTGTCACACTCAACACAAAAAATCATAATATATCGCAGCATGTGAGGCATGTACAAAAGAAATATGGTTGAGAAATATGATTTATGGATTATTTGATCAGGTTCCAGATTCAACCATAATATACTGTGACAATCATAGTTGTATAAGGATATCCAAACACCTAGTGTTTCATGAATGGTCAAAACACATTGAGATCAAATACTACTTTATTCGAGATAAAGTTCATGAAAGAGAAGTAAATATCCAATATATCTCCATAGATGAGAAAACAATAGATATTTTGACAAATCCTTTGTTCAGGATAAAGTTTGCATACTTACGAGACAAGTTGTGGATCGTGGAGATAACTCCCTTAGCTGAAAGGGAAGAGATGGTTTTCTAGGTTTGGAGGGAGCATTGATATATCATTGATTTATGGACAATCATTTTTAAAGTTTGGAAAATGGTCCAGGATGGACAGTTCCTTTTTAGTACAGAAAGTGGTTTGAGATTTTCTCACGGACAAGAATTTTCCATTTTGAAAAATGGTCTAGATCGGACAGTGATTTTAGTAATCAAAATGGTCCAATAGATTATTGATGTACCATAGACAATGATTCCCCTTGTGGCTAGTGTGGGGGAATGGTCTAGGAAAATCATTCTTATTGGTAGTCACTCTCAGTAGTGTTCAAGTAGAATGGTCCACCTCACAGGGAAGTCATTCTTTCGAAGTTCATAGTTGTGAGAAGTTTTTAAGAATCATCCGTTTTGGAGGTTGGTGCAGGCAATTCATTTCCTTAGGAAATGGTTCGAATAGTCATTCCCTACGGAAGACTCATTCTCTCTAGGTTTCATTATGTTTAGTGTTAGAGGAATGGCCTAGTTAGGTGAATGGTCTAGGTTCAACAATCAGGGACATGAATTCGCCAGGTCATACTCATTCTATCCAGGTTGCACTATGATTAGTGCCGGGGGAATGACCCAGTTAGGTGAATGGTATAGGCTCATAAATTAGGGACAATTATTCTTCCATGCTTGGGAATAATAATCCAGATAGCCCATGGTTGATTCTTTTACTGTATGAAGGCATATTCTCTTCCATATCTCACAGATGTGAGTGGAAGAATGGCCCAAATGACTCAACTTGTATCATGACATTTTTATGCAGGTTGATATCAGATGATATGACTATTGTAGAGACTGTATGTCTCTGGAAAGTAGTCGTATACTACTGTGGTGGATGTGTTCCACTGATTGTGACTATGTGTCACTGGTTAGTATATGTGTGCTACTTGGTATAGTTGTGTACCACTGCATATTAGTTATGTACTACTATGGATAGACACATTTTTTTCTATAAGATGACATTGTACTGATTGTCATGGAGATTATCCAATTGGATAACGTTGATGTTTCTCATGATTCGATCATGAGATAACCTGTGTGGCTATGATGATGCTACCGGTTGAATGGTCCATTTGTGATCAAGAGGATTTCCTTTTACACCTCCCTATCTAGGAGGGAGTGTTGATATTATGGTAGCTGTGGGAGGTATTAACATCCAATTTTTACCTTTGATGAGATTATAATATTTCAGGAAGCAAGAAGAACCCTAAAAGACTTGGACATAACCCTAGAAGTAAAGTCGGCTAAAGAGAACATTTTATATTGAGTCTTTAGCCTATAGGAAGAGAAGTTGGCCCAACCAACCTAGAGAAAGTAGTGTAAATATATGGTTCCAGATCTCATTTGATACACACAAGTCACAACTGCATAAATCCAATCGTGTGCAAGTCAAGGGAGAAACTACAGTTACTGCAACCTATTATTTCGGTATTTCTGGGTTGGAATTACTGATTAGTCTTGGTTATCTTTGTTTTTTGCATTATCCTTGGTTGGATATTGATTTTCTATCAGAATTCTTCTCTCTGTCAAGGTCAAGGTGCTCAGGGGTGGCATTCGTGCCTATGGTTGGGTGAAAAAATTGCTATATTGTCTATGGTTAAATGAGCACACCTACTTTTATAACACCAACTGCACAACACCTACCTCCATCACATGCTTAATCACCTATTGTACTAACCAAATCATTTGAAACTTCCATGGATGCTGCATGAACTTATGACCGTATAGTAATACTAAGTCCACAACTTGAAACTTTTTTTGTTTAATATGTCTATCATGCCATGCCTTTTCTCTTTCCTTCTGAACTTATTGATGGAACCCTATGAAAAATTGATATTCCTTAATTTTTAGAAATTGTGAAAGTATCTCCTCTAGTGCACCAGAGTTTGAAAGATCAATAATCACTACAATGCACAGGATATGCACAATAAACTCCATCGACATTACTGCTTCTTTCCCATAGACCAACCTAAAAGGTGTCTGTCCTGTAAATTTTTTTCTTGTAGTCCTATATGACCATAATACTGTAGGAACCCTTAAGTCCCAATCAACTCTCCCTATATTGCAGATCTTTGTCAGCAGAGTCTCTAAAATTTAATTAAAGGATTCAACTATGCCATTGGCTTGAGGGTGATATGGCCTACTCTTCTGATTATGACTTTGAAACTCCTCAGTCAATGTTGCAATCATCTTATTCAAGAAGTGTGTCCCTTTATCACTGATTAAAGTACATGGGCATCCAAATCTTGTAACTACATTATCAAATAGAAACCTCCCAACAATATTCGTGGTGCAGTCTATCACTGGTGTTGTTTCTACTCATCTGGTCAAATACTTTTTTGCAGTGATTATATATTTAGCTCTTGATATTCTCGCTAGTGGGTTGATCAGTCCAACAAAATTTATTTCCCATTTATCAAATTCCTGCAACATAAATAGTATTAACTAGTATTACTAGTTATAATGTGATGCTCTACCATCGACCTTAACAAAATATAAAAACTGAGTACATATCCTCAAAGAAACTCGCCCCCCTATAGAAGCATGCTCTGGTCACTGTATTCAAGGCTTGACATCTAGATCTTCCTATGTAAGACAACACTTGCATTCTTATGTCAGACACGATCTCAGATCCATATGGGTTTTGCAGGAAAATTCATTGATAGGGAGACCTGGGGTTGACAACCTGCCTCCACGACCGACACTTCCATGCTTTCCATTTATGGGGTGAAATGAGATTTCAACTACCTCCCCTATTTCCATTAATTAACTGCATCGGGATCAGAGTGATGACTGAAGCCCATGAATGTCCTGGGTGATCTTACGACTTCTTCGAGTCAATTTTGGCACCACGAGGCCACGCAGATCCTTCCCTGTGACCGACTCAGGCGCTTTGATATTTTTCACAACTCCTTTTCATTGCCCCACGTGACCTGCAGCCATGACCTCATGCTTATTCCACATGAAATATCAAGATATCACATTTTGGGAGTTTGCACCCCCCTTGATTTCAAAAATCTCGATGATTGAAATCGTGAAAATGGCCCCTCTGAATCGATGGTCGGATTTTATTTGAACTTGATGACTAAGATCAATTGCTTGAAAAATCTCAGGCACTCGTTGCTTGATAGGCACTTTCCCTTTCTTTATGGTTCTGCTCCCATATGACCATGGGCTATGACCATGGGCCCAAACTTCCCAAGGCATTTCAGGACTTTTCTTATCGGGAGCTTCCATACTCTTGTCTTTAGATTTCCTGATCCACGAAACCACAAAATCGTCGATCAGGTGCCACATGCTCCACTAGTTTGAACAACCCAAAAATATTTCACAATCTCACAACTCGTGACAATTTCGTGTGGCTCACTTCAAAACCCTTAAAACCTGATTCCATGAAATCGTTTAATCAACTACCACATGTCCCGACTAGATCAGATGACTCCCACGAATCTCAGGTTTCGAGACTTTGGCATTTCGACAATCGGCACATCGGGACTCGACATTTCAGGACTTTGATGAACAATTTTAACCACCTTTTGGAGTCTCTATTTCCATGGATAACTGATCTATCCTTCCTGTAAGGAATCTCCACCATTGAAAAATACTCTTGGCCGCGACCAACAACCTTGGATAAAACACAATTGTGGGTTTTTTAAACCCCTTGTTTTGCATCTAGTCACTCAATGGACAAATTCAAAGGAAAAACATCCCCTTGCAAGAATATGTGATAACATTAGGATCTATGGGGGATTGATTCCTCTCTGCAAGGCTCTAAGATATCCTTTTGCAGTTACAGTCACCTTTTGTTGGGATATGGATTCAAGATAAAAACACCCTGCTGAGGAATACAAACCGATAAGTAAAAACATAAATAAACACACATGCTCCAAGGAGATTATTTATGTATAGTCCTAAACTAATTGACTTTTGCACAGTGCTAGGTGAAAGAAAAATTCCACCATAGTCATTCAAGTAACTTCCTAACTGGAAGATGCTTCACTCTATCGATGCTTGATAACAGATAATGCAACCGTGATAGTAGAACGATTACATTCTTCAACTTTCATCCTAATGCTGAGATTAGGATGAATATGGGCAGCTTCAAAACATGAAGGAAATACAACTCCATGTATTCCTTCACAAGCTCGTAGGCCAAGTGACAAATTCCGAAAAAATTGTAAAAGACAGCCTTCTCTACTACACAACTACTCACACATGGCTGGAAATCGCTAGTAGGCTAAGGTGGGTGAACAATAGATGTAGGTTGACTTGTCCTAGGCGATGGTTCCTCACTGATAGGCTCTGGATCGAAGATAAAATGCCCCTTATGTTGCTCCTCTGGTTCTCCTTCATGCCTCTCCGAAGGGTCAGATTCATCATCATCATAAACAGGGCCCGTGGGAAAGCTCTGCTCTTGAGTCTGTTTCCCAGTGTTTTATACAGGTTCAGGATGGTTGATTTATTCGTAATATTCTTCATTAGTGAACAGAGGATACGAATCTCCAGTCTTTTCTTGGACATCCCAGATATCCAACTTAGAATCTGATTCATAGCTGTCGTATACAGATTGGCTGCTCCTTTGGTCAACAAACTGTGATGTGGGGCTTTTCTTCTTCTCATATGAATAATCATCAAATCTTGGGACAATAGGCATGTTAGGAGAGGAATGTAAGGTGTCTACAACTATGACAACTTCAACGATATCATCATCATTAGGGCTGTCCAGAACATCCGCTTCAAGGACTAGAAAATCCTCTGCGCTTTCTTTAGATTCAAACCTTTCTAGTTTGGTAGAGAGATATTTGACTAGCTCCATTACTTCACCCAAAGAATATTCATCTCCCTCATGGTCCTCATCCTCACAACCTTCATTAGGAATAGTCATATCTTGATCATGGCCTTCACATCCCTCACAACAATTATGACAGATTAACTCAGAGGAATAATACCTTTGATAATGCTTATTAAAGGTTGCATGAAACTATTCCAGGGAGGAGATTCTAGCAGGGGGTAAGGATTGATACCACTCATGAGCATCCCTGTCCAATGAGAACATGAACATCTTCATTAAAACATCCTCATGATGTATCTCCCACTGAAGAATGAGTTGATGAAACTCATGGAGATGCCGAGCAGGGTTGTCCTCTTTACGCTCTCTAAATATGGGAAAATAATTACCCCATTCATCCATAGTAGGGACACATTAGTAAATCCAAGAACAATAGAAAAATTAAAAGGAGAAAACCTTCGAGCTAGAATTTTGTCCATTTCGAACCAGTAGAGTCACCAATTGATCCATCAATTATGGAGTCGCTAGGTGAATGATATGAAGTAGGAATGTGTCTGGCATTTGTTCACCATCAAAGACTAGATCTGATTGTTATGTTCTCCCAAGGGATACTAGGTGTATCCAAAAGCAACCACACTGAAATAGTGGAGTTAAGACAGTGGGGTCACACCAGTAGATTTTCTAGGTGCATAGTTGCAATCTTCAAAGGTTCTATTTTCTGATGCACCTTCAGAATAAAAAGTTCATTGTCATTCTACCCAGGGAAAACATTGAATTTGTCCCCGAAAATGGTGCCAAAAATGTTAGCACCAGAAGTTTCCCTTCAGATTGCATGAAAGGAAATCCCAATACCCATTAGATTTTAATGTCACTGGTTGGTTATAAAAGGGTCAAATGGGTGCCGTCTCATCAAAGTATAGTCTTAACTTAGAAAAATAGGCTGGTATGCACATATAGGTGAGGTCTTGATCTAACTTTAGTCAATAAGTCGTAGTAAGGGTGAGTAAGAGGAAGAACTTGAGAAGAAAATGTAAAGGTCTGCTATGAACATCAGGTCTTCCAGTAGCCTAAGGAGGTAAAGCTCAGAAAACATGATCTTCTTGGATTCAAAGCTTCAGGAAATTGAAAACACTATGAGAACACTGCAATCAAACATCGATTACAACACAATCACAATAATCCATGTGAATCCTTCAATCATGAAAATTCAATATCAGACGCATAATAAGATGACTTAGATTAAGCAAGAAGTCTCAAATACAGATACATAACCAGAAGCTAGACGCTTTACTAAAACTTTACAATACTGGAGCTTTGCTCTACCATCGACCTGAACAAAATATAAAAAATGAGTATATATACTCAAAGCAACTTGCCTCCCTATAGAAGCGCGCTCTGGTCACTGTATTCAAGGCTTGGCATCTACATCTTCCTCTGTCAGACTACACTTGCATTCTTCTGTCAGACACGATCTAAGATAAGTATGGGTTTTGCAGGAAAATTCATTGACAGGGAGACCTCGGGTTGACAACCTGCCTCCATGGTCGACGCTTCCATGCTTTCCATCTATGGGGTGAAATGAGATTTCAAATACCTCCCCTATTTGCATTAACTATCTGCATCAGGATCGGGGTGAGTCCTGACAGCCATGAATTTCCCGGATGAGCTTACAACTCCTTCGAGTCAATTCTGGCACCTCAAGGCCACACAGATGCTTCTCTGTGACCGATTCGTACGCTTTGATATTTTTCATATCTCCTTTTCATCGCCCCATGCGACCTCAGGCCATGACCTCGCACTTATTCTACATGAAATATCAAGATCTCACATTTCAAGAGTTTGCAGCCCCCTTGATTTCAAAAATCCTGATGCTCGAAATCACGAAAACAACCCCTCTGGATCGACGGTCAGATTTTATTTGAAATTGATGACTAGGATCAATTTATCGAACAATCTCATCCACTCGCTGATCAATGAGTTCTCTCCCTTTCTTTATGGCTCTATTCCCATATGACCACATGCGATGACCATGGGCCCAAACTTCCCAAGGAGTTTTGGGACTTTTCTTATCGAGAGCTTCCAT
Organism: Picea engelmannii; assembly: GCA_009831015.1. Taxonomy (NCBI): domain Eukaryota; kingdom Viridiplantae; phylum Streptophyta; class Pinopsida; order Pinales; family Pinaceae; genus Picea; species Picea engelmannii. The sequence continues at coordinate 46,252 of ML833495.1, forward strand.
ACTGTTCTCTTCAGATTTCCCGATCTACAAAACTGCAAAATTGTCAATTAGGCGCCACGTGCTCCACTATTTTGAACAACCCAGATCTATTTCTCAATCTCGCGACTCACAAAAATTGCTTGTGGCTCACTTCAAAACCCCCAAAACCTGATTCCATGAAATCGTTTAATCAACTTCCACCTATCCCCACTAGATCAGATGACTCCCATGAATCTTAGGTTTTGAGACTTCGACATTTTGACAATCGACACATCAGGACTTGACATTTTGGGACTTTGATGAACAATTTTAACCACCTTTTGGAGTCCCTATTTCCATGGACCGCCGATCTGTCCTGCTTGCAAGGAATCTCTGCTGTTGAAAAATAATCGTTGCTACGACCGACAACCTTAAATAAAACACATTTGTAGGTTTTTTAAACCCCTTCGTTTGCATCTAGTCACCCAATGGCCAAGTTCAAAGAAAAAACATCCCCTTGCAAGAATATGTGATAACACACTAACCTCTGTCTTGTCTAGCATGCCCAACTAGGCATGCAAGTGCCCTTGTTTTTCTCACCCAAGTGATGAAAAAGACACAACATTCACTTTACCTGCATAATGTCCTCCTACAATTACTTCATGCGTTTCTGAGAGTATGATTGGCCTTTCATGCTCTAACACACATTGTCTTAATATTCCTTCTACATCTAATTTGTATTATTTCCCTGCAATTAATTGATAGTCTATTGCTTTAACCACTAAATCTTTCTTTTGTGCAACTGTCATGTCTGACGGGGCCATTCCTATACTTAAAATATGCACAATGTTTTTGAAGTAGTTCTCCACCATTTTAACTGCATAAAAATGTGCATTCAACAAGTTGTCATATAGATTCCCTGTATCTTCTCTTGATAGTATGCATGATAAGTAATCTAGTCTAGCATTCAACTTCCCTGTTCTCACAACAACCTCAAAGTCATATTCCTGGAACATCAATAACCATATCCATATTCTTCCCCCACAACATTGGATTTTTGACTAAGTATGTTAGTGCATAATGGTCTGTATACATATGAAAGTGAGACCCCAATAAATAATGTCTAAACTTCTGCAGTGCATATACCATTTCGAATCCTTCTTGTTCTGTGGTAGTTTAATTATTTTTTGTTGTTGATAGCTTCTTAGTTGCAAATGTGATTGGGTGGTCGATGTCTCAATCCCCTGGATGAGATATTACCGTGCCTAAATATATGGACAATGCATCCACTTGAACATGAAAATCCTTCATCCAATCTAGGAATATCAAAATTGGCTCGGGCACTAATTTTTTCTTCAAGGTATCCAACCTTTTATGAAAGTCCTCATTCCACTAGAACTTATCTTATTTCTTCAACAAATTCTCCATAGGTTTTGTAATTTGCGCATAACCCTTAATGAAATTCCTATAATATCCCATATGACCCAAGGTTGATCTCAACTGTTTGACTGATGTGGGTGGTTGTAAATCTAAAATCACTACAATCTTGGTAGGATCCATTAAAAATCCCTGCTTACATACCACATGGCCCAACAAAATTCCAAAAGGCATGCAAAAAATACATTTTTTCAAATTCAGTGAAATATGACATTGTCTACACCTATCTAACATTAACCTGAGTACTTCTATGTGATATTTCAATAGAATAAACAAAATACATTCATCTAACTAAAATTCAAGCAACTTATAAATAAATTCCTTAAAAGCTGTGACAACTACTCTTGAAAAATTTGCAGGTGCATTCTTTAGTCCAAAAGGCATTACTGTGTACTAATAAATTCCCCACTCTGTTGAAAAGGTAGTATTATGTCTGTTTTCCTATGCAATCTTAATCTAGTGATATCTTGAGAATCCATCTATGAGAGAATAGGCCTCTTTCCATCCTACATTTTCTATCACTTCATCTATGAATGGTGTTGGGAATGAAGGATGCAGACATGAATAATTTATCTTTCTTATGTCTACACAAATCCTAATTCCCCCTGTCTTCTTATCTTGCACTACCATTGGACTTATCCATTCTGATTCCACTATTGGTTCAATAATTCCTGCTTCTAACATTCTATCTATCTCTTCTTTAACCTTCTTTTTATACTTTAGATTTAACTTGTAGGGTCTCTATCTCACTGGCTTAGCATTTGGTTTCAAAGGAATCTTCATTTCTCTTAACTCAACAACTATCCCATTCATTTTTGATAATGTAGTTGGGAATAGATCTTGATACTCGTGCAATAAATCTACAGTATTGATGGTTGAGGAAAAAGTCTATATTGGTGGCTGGGGAAAAAGTTTTTATTGGTGGTCAAGGAAAAAGTTTATATTAGTGGTCGGTGAAAGAGTTTCCATTGGAGGTTGAGGAAAAATTCTTTTTTGACAATTGGGAATTTTTTTTATTGGCAGTTGGGGAAAAAGTTTCTATCAACAGTTGACAAAAATGTAACTATTAGTGGTTGGGGATTTTCTTTTTCAGTGAACTAACTTTTGTTCCCACTTCATCTAATATCGCTGAAGTCATTTTTCTCCATTGACGATTGAGGATTTTCTTCGCATTGCCGAAATTATTTAACTTAGAAAATTTTGACCAAATTTGCATTGGATATGGATTGTTGATATCAAGATCAATGTGATCTAGACTATCGATCCACTAAACTTCACTGAACTCCAAATTGTTCTTCAAAAATCTTGAAAATTCTTTTTACTTCACCAAACTTCTCTAAACTTGCATATGAATATTGATCATTGATCGCCAAGTCGAATGCAATCTAGGACATCGGTTTACCAAACTTCACAGTCACCATGAAAACATGAAATTCACTGTCCAAGACCAATTTTTAATTCCGCAACTTGCAGATCGTTGCAAATAATAATCTCTTCAACCATTATGAGTGCAAATTTGACGTAAATTTGTTTTATAAATTTAGGGATTTCATTATAATTTTACAATGTTCCCCAAATTAGATGTATATCAAAATATCCAACCTTGAATTTTTCAAATTCACGTTGATCTTTGGCCCATACGAGTCCCATATTGAACCAAAAGCAGTGATATCAATAAGTAATGTACCTAACTCCCATGTTGGGACACATTACTACCAAATCGACTAACACACTGATTTAAGTGAAAATATATACATAGCATTGTTATAGCCCAAAAACGCCTTACCTATGCATATATGGCATTGGCCTTTCCAGTTGCATGTTTTTCCATATTACTGTTGAGGCTTCTTCTTAAAAAAACAATTTTTTGGAGCATGTGCGTGCCTTGTTGAACTGATAGCACGCGTACACATGTGGTATGCATACTAGTTATCCCACGTACATACGTGAGCTGCATGCTAGTCAACCCACGTTTATCTCCAAAAATTGCAAAAAATATATAATTGCAAGGAATTTGGTGGAGTTTGCGGGCTATTGAGGGTTTCCCAACCATTTTACCCATTGTATCCTATCCCAAAACCTAATAACCATATTTTTGTCATATAAAAAGAGGTCTTGGGGTCTCATTTACAACAACAAGAAATAGAACAAGTAGACTCTGCAAAAATCCCTTCCCCTTCTTAGTCCAAGTTTTTCATCTTATTATGAGATTTGGCCTCAACATTCCCCTCCAACACTTTCTCCTTATACAATCCTTTCTCCTTTCCCAAGTAACAAGTTGGTTGTAAGAGGATTACATTGGATTGATGCAATCAAAGCCAACATAGAGGAGCCCAAACATGGTTCACAAAGCAATTGTTGGCGAAGGTTGTAATCTTTATGACTTAATATTGAATAAAAGAGTTCTTTCCTTTCCCAAAACATTGTGTCTTTATGCTTTTTATTGATTTATTGATTTATGTTTATATCTCACCATTGAAAGAGACGAGTAGATATCTTATACGTTGTAGCATTTTTTTCCTAATATTTTGCAGGTTGGATTTGGGAGGAGACCCACAATCTAGGAAGTTTCAAAGGTGAAGGAGGTCTACACCAGCTGCAAGGACCAAAGGTGCACCTACTAAACTTCTTTCCTCTCTCTTGTCTTTCAGTTTAGATGGTTTTGGGGTAGCTTAGGAATATAATTGTCTATTAAGGGAAGCCGATGCTCTGAGTGTACCTCAACCCAGTATAGGGTGATTTTCCCTGCTAGCAGAATTGGTGACTCCACTGGGGAGTCTCTCTAGGGTCTTAGTGTGAGATTTTGGTTTAAATTGTTTTTTTCAGTCTCTTTTTGAGTTTTTCAGGTTTACTGAGTCAGTTAGGGTCTCTGGTCACCTTCCAGGTGCCTACCAACCTTCCATGCCTAGTCATTTTTCCAAGACTTTTTAATTTTTGAAAATTTCCAGAGGTGTATGCATCTTGCTTCAGTTCATCCCACGTACATACACAGTATGCACAGTATACAACCCACGTCTTTATGTCTTAGAATGTTTAAAAAAAAAAGAGTTTTCCTCTTTCCTTATAGAAGTTTGTACTTTTCAATCCTTCTTCAACTCTATAGGGTGTCTATTAGTGGCTTTTGGTTGGGTTAAAGATTCAGTGTTAACTTGTTTCTTTATCTTATTTTGTTTTCTTTAGAGGTTTAGAGTCGACCTATAAGCGTTAGATCCTCCTTTGGATTCTTGGGAGTCCCTATGTTCAGGTAGTGGTTTAGGGTTTGTATGAGTCTTGGGTTTTATCTTCTCTTTATCCGGTTCATGCTTTGAAAAACAAAAAAGATATTTTACTTCTGCTTTCTTGTTTAAGCATTTCGAAAAAAAATAAAATTGCATTCAGTTATGCATTTATTTTGGTAATTGTAGTGTAGGTTTTCTTTTTACAAAAATAAAAGAGTTATTTTTTCGAAGTTCCTTCTTAATTGTTTTCCTGAAAGTTTAGTAATTTTTCATTATAAAATGAAAATCTCTTTTAGGAAACTTCCGGTTATAGAATATTGAAATACCATTTTGAAAAGTTTGCAGTTAAAAATATTTAAACATCGTTTCTTTCAATTGACGAATCTAGTTTTCTTTTACACAAATGCTTTAAAGTTTTTCTTCTCTTTCATCTCTTATAAAAACCACAAGTTGAAAGTCCATATCCTTTGAGTAATTTAGGCCAATTAAAAGAAATGCTTAGTACTTAAAATAAAATAGATGTTTTGTTTCTAGGGTTCACAAACTAGTCTAGGCTCCAGGGCCTTGAATTAGGTGTGGAGATTAAATTCTTCAAGGTCGTCTAAAAAAACATTGAAGTCTGCTATAGGGAGTGTCAAGAGTCCAGTGTCATAAGAGTCATCCAAGACCCCCCTCTAACACAGGGGCTAAACACGAGGTCTCATAAGCAAAGGTAGATGAGATAACCCCTCCAAAACTTGACCAAGCATAGTGGGGATTGTATATTGAGGGTCATTCTTGGGAATCACACTAATCAAATTTGACTACGACGCCTCGTGGACCTCAAATCCGTTCGATATATTCAATGTTATTCTAGAACATTTTATTTCAGTACCCTTAAATGGATTTGGAATTTGTTATCCTCCTCATTACGATCAGCTTGACTATCGATTGTACCCTCCTGGTGACTAGCTGGGAGCTGGAAACCTAGTTTCCTATTTTTAGGGACTTACACAAGTGACTATGGGGGTATACCATGATACTTAGGAAAAACTTTGGATCACGCTTTACAAAGTATACCCAGAGGGTGTTTCCGTGTTTGAGTTACACTTGCACTGGTAAGTTTCTCTAGTGTTGATTGATGTAACTGTTCTTCTTACTAGTCAGTTGTTTCCTTGATTTTCCTTTAATAAATTTTAGTGTGTGCTCTTTTTTTCACGCTAGATAAACCTTACAGTTTCGATTGATCATTTCAAAAGGTGGAATATCAACAACTCCATTATTCGCATAGGATTCATGGTCTATTGTTGGTTACTTTGGAGCCACCTCCGCCACTGTTGAGGCGCAAGATAGGTCAAGAAGGGTCGTTTGAAGCTACCGGGCTACATGAAACTATGCCCGAGTCAACCCCTCGAGAAGACTTTCATTCACCAGAGGAATCCATTGTTTCTGACCTCGAGACCAAAGGTTTCAAGCCATCAAATTTTATGATTACTGACTTATCGATGCCGCTTCGAATTTAGATAGTCCCTCCCGAGGTGACTTCACCTGAACGATAGCAACTAGTTCTACTTTGTCATGGATTCCTCATACTCCCATATTCGTTTCCGCATGAGGGGGTGTTATGCCTCCTCCCTCATCTCCGCCTATCAGGACCACGACTGTCGAGATGCCCACTACTTCGGGTAGTGGTTCAATTCCTTCAACGACATTGAACACTTTTCCCTCTATTCAAAATGCATCTGGTGATCCCTTTTCATATGGGATGCCAGGTTTTGACTGTAAATCAGTTCTCATGTACTCTACTCTACATACCATTGGTTTGGGGTTGGGGATATTTAATTCTCCTCTGCAAGGAACCGTCGCGGGCATAACTTCCCTTTTCAACGCCATTCTTTATGGTGGAGGTCACATCCCTCCTCTGTCCACTTCGCTTAGAGGCACTTTTCAATAGTTAATCGGGCGTAATACTAACTGTATTTTTTTCAGTGGAGGCAACCATGGACCTTCATCCTATTCAAATCTGTTGGGATCCATGCCTTTTTCATTGTTCATTGCATTTGGAAATAACACTTTCTCTTTGTCTTCCTTCTTAACTGGGGGAAACCTTATCTTTGGTCAAAAAAACCCTACACAAGGTTTCATTCCTTCCTAGAGAGAGATGACATGAGTTTACTCTTCGCAAGGTCTTGGGAATCCTTGGCAGAGCTCGTTTCCCTCATAAGGGATGCCCATCAAGGGAAACCCCTCCCATATTTAGTGGAACCCCAAGTAGGTTTCAATACCTATTCCAGGGGGGTTGACTGGGGGCATCCCCAACCAGGGTCCTTGAAACAATGTACATGGAGCAATCCCTGCATATGCCATAACTTCTAACTTCAGGAATCAACCGACGATGAAAAATCAAATGAAAGTGCCTTTTTCTGGACATGGCCACCATGGTTTCTAAAAAAACCCTACCCAATTGTGAAACTTTTACGAGAAACCTGGTGCCAACCAAAATCCATGCTTTATGTGAATCTTCCAAAACCGAAACTACCTTTTCTGACAAATCTGCATTTGTTAGGCTTGTTGAGACTTTTGAAAGACCTAATTTGTCATGATTCGCATTGCCCCCCCATGCCAACTAAGTTTCCCTTAGACATCCCTAAGTTCAAATGAAATATCGACGAAGATCCAGGTGATCACGTGACAAATTTTCACTTATGGTTCTCATCCAACTCGTTAAAGGATGACTCTGTTTAGTTGCACTTGCTTCAATGCACTCTTATAGGGGGTTCTTAAAAATGGTATATCGAGATCGATAACTCAAAGTATGATTAATTTAATGACTTGGATATGGTTTTATTGAACCATTTCCAATTTCCAGTAATATATGATGTCGACACCGAGCTATTGGTGAACTTAGAGCAGACAAAAGATGACCATATCTAGGATCACATCTGAGAATGGAGGTGATGAAAGAGTTTGATTAAAGTCAAGGTCCCTCCTTCATTTTTCCTCGAGTGGTTCCTAAATTCCTTGGTTCCTTGCATGTCCAAATACATCGCAATGTACGAGGTTTTCTCTAAATAAGAGGCTACCATGATATCCAAACAAATAGAACTAATTTACTCGCACTCCGGTATGCTATACGAGATCTTACTCGATGCACCATTATCGACTCTCAAAAAATAAAAATAGAAGTTCGGGCCTCACGCCGATGGCATAGTAGGCTCAGAAAAAATAAATTCCATAGGTCAATTGTCTAATCAATTACAACAGTTATCGATTCAATAGACTCTGGCCAACAAAAATCCTATTTCGGTTTCCCCCGTAACCCAAACGTCGGATGTACACAGTGTGCAATCGAAAAATCCCAATGGTAACCATCGAACCGAGGGAAAGAGGAAACAAAAAAACAAGAAGGGTAAGGGGGATAATAAGGTTGCAAATAATTCTAGCGAGAAAAAATGAAAAGAGAAAGGTGAAGTTTCCGTGTAAGCTTTGCACGGATGACCACTTGAATCACCAATTCCCTTAGCTTGAGGAGTCCCAAAAGATACTAGCACAACAACAACATGTTGTGTTGAAAAACCCTTTTCCACAAGGGAAAATTATGGCTGAAGCTTCCTCCTCCATGAGCGTGCCTGGGGGAAGTTAGGGAACCCCCATGCCTAATAATAATAATAGGGCCACAAATATTTATATGATGAAAGACGAATCTCATCTATCGACCAGGGCTCATAACTACAGAACGTCATAATTTGTTGAGAAGGAAAACGAGGCCTCCAACCCATTGAATCCTCTTCAAATTGAGAATAAAGTGGGAGAAACAATGACTTGAATCCAAAAAGGTGCATTCAAAAAGTCTTCTCACAACCCAAACACAAGTGATTCTTAGAATTACTCCATCCTGGAGGATCTAGCACAAACTCCTTATGCAATGTTCACTCTGGAAGTTCTCCAGAGTTTACCCTCACAGAGAAAAGCATTGTTGTTTTCCTTGGGAGCGGCCAAGACCAGTAATTCAAGAATGATTATTTTCTATCCTACAGACCATAAACCTCCTCTTCCTCATCATGTCACTTTTCAGATAGTAGTGGCATACACCACAAAATCATTGATATGAAACATTTTCTGTATGTTGGTTGATGAGGATGCCTTGACTTGCGTGATGTCATTGTCATGTTGGAAGGCCATCGACCAACCTGAGTTGTCTTGGTTTTCCACTTTGCTTACTGCGTTTGATGGTTGATCATTCATACCACATGGTATAATTCCCTCTTTCTCCGTGTAGTTGGAAGGAAAAATTGTGTGCGTCAAGGTAGAAGTAGTTGATGCGTCTCTCGACTACAATCATTTTTTACTGTGGATTTGGACCTACGCTATGACAACGGTCATATCCACTATTTTTCGAGCCTTATATTTTCCTCATGGAGGATAGATCATAACCGTTTATCAATTATCCTTCTCCCATACTGACCCTTCATTGGGGGAATACATGGTCCCGATGATTGACAACTTGCAACCAGGTACTATAAATTTAGGTTCCAAATTATTTCCATATTTAATGGGGACTTTTGATTATCTTCTGCCTTTCAATGATGTTAGGTTTTTTTTGAATTTCCCTGACCAGCCGAAGGCTGCAATTTTTCAGGTCACATCTTTTAAAATGAGTTACTTTGAAGACCCGTGGAATTTACCTTCCCCATCAACTTTGATGGAAGGGGTAGGGAACCTTGGCATGGACATGCCCTTATCCACTACTGAAGTTAGTTACAATATTGTCCAACAAGCCTCGACCAACCCTGATTCGACTCGCCCATAGGAGCTAGATCCTATTCTCGAGCCTATTTGGGATCAAGAATCTCACGACCCTTTGGACACAGTCTTTCCCTTTGATGAGGTGATCCTGGAGGAAATGATTGGGCCAAATAGACCTTGGGACGATATTCACCATAGATCTTATTTCTTACCCGAGCTCAGGAGAATAGAGGCGGGAGAGTTTGTTATGACCATGAATGGAGATGCCCCTTGTCGCATTAACCCATGTGGTTCAGACATTTCATTGTGAAAAAAATATTATAAAAGGGTGCTTATCGTTTGGTTGATTTCTAGGGTAATTCTTTAACGGTGCCTAGAAATGGGCTCTACCTTAAGAAGTATTACACTTAGGTTGGTCACCTGAGCGTGACTTCTTGTATATATGTATAGTTTTTTATACATTCTTGTCTTTTTGTTTTTATGGACGTGTAGTCATTATGTTTTCTTTTTCATTGTGGCAGATGTCAAGTGAATTGAATTCTATGTTGGGTTTGAGGATAGTTTTAGCTGACACACTCATAGGATTTCTTACGCAGCTTGGGTGATTTTTACACCTTGTGGTCGTTTTCTATATTCTGGAGGTATTTTCTAGGCAAAGCAACCAATAGTGTTTCCGAGTACAGTGTAGTGATATAATTACTATGTGATGCCTTTTCACATGTTATTTATCGACCATGGGTTTATTTAGATGCTCAACTGGTCGTGTCCAAGTTAAATGGGGTATAATGCATTTACAATCCCACCCTTCACTGACGATTCCTTAGGGTACACCTATGCTCTTTTGATTATATTACTTATATTCATGTTCCTAGGATATCTAACCAACTAACTAATACATTGGCTAATCAAGTACTAGATTGGGATGTTGCTCACATGTAAAATTAAAACACACACATACACATGTAAATACATTTGTAAAAAATGTTTATCCATAAGACAAAAAAGATGTATATATAATCCAAAAAATAATGTCATGAGTACCAAGTGGGACATAACCTCAAATATAGCCGATATACATTGTTGGGCTTAAGCCCTCAATACATAGTACAAAAAATGCCCTTGACACATGTATGGTCCCATACTATCTACGGTCTAGGACTATTGGCCCTGCTATAGTGAACAACGAAGATTGCAAGACACCAAAATAACTGGACCCAAGTCCGGGTAACCCCCACTACATGTGGATACATAACCAAGGGAATATCCTTGATCTCAGCCATCAAAACTGCACGAATGAGAGCCTTCAAGTTCCTCTATAATCGCCAGAGTACTCTGTCAGCCTCTTTGGCTAGGGGTCCTCTTATAACTTTTGATCCTCCTGCTTCTGTTGGTCCTGCCTCTAGTCGGGGATGACACCTGGTCCTAGAGAATTCAACTGGCCTCACTGGTCCCACATATGTATATAATAGATCTTTAAGTTAGTAATCTGGCATTAACATAAAAAGGATAGTATTTAAAATTTTAAAAATCAAATAAATTTGAAAAATAATGTGTTACCTATCTCACTATGCTCCTCGTGAGGGGGCATGGGCATATTGAGATCTCTCAGGAAAATGACTCCTACATATGGAGTCCTCTAACGCACCCACCAATCAAACAAATTTCATCAAAATCCTCCTGGGTTCCTCCTCCACCTTATCTAGGAAACAAAATTGTCCACCTGCATAGTGTTGGAAAGGAGGCAATATGCCCCTGTACTAACTCCCTCTGGTTAAGACTAGGCACTACTTCGAAGAAGAAAGAGAATAATACTATTTTGAACCTGAAGTTCTTGCCTTTCCTCCTGCGACAACTGTGAGTTGTTTATTCATACATGTAAGTATGGTAATAGTCTAGTAAAAAATGGTGGCCTCCAAACACTGAACTGCACAATGCATCTATGCACGGGAGACTTGATGGAATACTGTGGATCCCGTGATCTTCCCAATCATGAAGAGTATGATCTGAAGGTGGAGTCGGGTTATCTTGTGTATCAACACTCAAGATCCTACTTTCTTGGTACCAACCTCACATTACATCCCGATGTAGTCCTCTATGTTGTACGACCTTGGAGGAAAGGGGTTAGTGATTGACCTTGATGACCTTTGTCATTGGGGTCAGTGATTAACCCTCTAGCATGAATTCCTCTGCATCGGGGTGCCAATACTCTACCAAATTGTTTAGCAATATCAATTGTGCCCTCATGAATGGACACTGGAAGAAATTCCACACGCCATATTGTTTCAGCATAGCAATAGCCCTAAGATCCTCCTCAACAAAGACATCAAATTCCTCGTGTTCTCTTTCTCGCCAATGCACATACATCATGTTACACAAAAGTTGGAGAATATTTATCCCTTGTTGTTACTTTTTTAAACATTAAAGGAGGTGTACGCAGACTTCCTTTAAGACAGTCACATATGTACATGAGATAAGTATTACTTTTCTTTTGTACATACGCGGGTTGAGCACATTGGACAACCCACGTACACATAGATGCAGCCCTTTTACAAGGGCACGCAACTCCCAAACATTAAATTGAACATAAAGAGATGCATAAAATTGAAGGAGAGGCTGATTTGTACTTACTTGGTCCAAGTGTGAGGGTTTTTCATCCACCGTATCTCCTTGAATTCACATTTTGATGAAGAGGGCTTTTTACGTTTTTGGTAATGTTCCAAATTGAAATAGTAAAAATGAGCTATCCACCTCTATTCATAGAATTGTTTTGGATCTTTTTTTCCTAATTTGGTCCCCTTTTTCCCTTTTCTTGGTTTGGTGGCTACTTGAGCTCCCTTTTGAGTGATCTTTGGGTCATTTTGACGAACTTGTTTTTCTAGTTTGGTTTTTTTCTTCAGATGGGTTACACTTATATCATCCCATGGTCAAATTCATTTTTTCAACTTTTGCATATAGGTTAGGTTTTCACCCCCTACTTCTAGCATATTTTTGACTTTTCCTCTTTTCCATAGGATCGATCCCACAAAAGTGTGACACATAACCTTCTCAGTTGCTTTAGAAGTGTCTAATTAGGTGGTAGATCCTACCTCTACATGGATGCCCTAGGTAGATCCTTTGTTTCATTTTGATGTCTATGCTGTGAGTTTTATCCATAGGCTTGAGAGTCCTTGTTAGTCCCACCATGATTATGTATTGAAGCCTCATTCTTATTTCTAGTCATCATTCTTGACTTTACCCACGGGACTCTCTAAAGAACATGGTTTGTTGTCTTTCAAGCTCGCTTAAAATTTGAAAGAAACATCCAACGAGATTTCATTTATTATTTTCGATCTTGTCTGGATTACTTGAGAAAACAAGCCACCTGGAGTCTTCTTTAATCCTTTTTCAGACTCTCTAAAATTGAAAATATTGACAAAATATCTTGTTTCCATTAACGCTCGCCAAAATCAAATTTGAAGGGACATATGTCTGATGATAATTTACCCCTTTCTTGGTTCGGAAGATTAATTTTACGAATAAAGGTATGCCCTAGGAGCTTCGGTTCATTGGGAGAGTGTTCTCAGGTGTAAATTTAACCCTTTTTTGGGCCCGAGGAACTAAATTTTTGAAAAAGGAACATTCTCCTTGGTTTTGTTTTATCTCTTTTTTGGGCCTTGGAGATTGCTTACGAAAAAGGAATCCCCT
>ML833495.1:68432-82335 GCA_009831015.1 Picea engelmannii
CTCCAACTTCCTCCCAAAATTTGGGCTCCAAAAATGCCCAATATCTCCCAAAAATGGAGAAAATCAATTAAAAAGGCATAAAATCATTGAAAAATCCACCAAACTATAGAAAAAACCCACTTGGCATATAAAATTAGGCATTAGCCCGCCAAACTGGCACACACCCCCTAAACTTGGTCGCATGGATGGACATGTGGCCAAGCGCCAGCCCAAAGGGCTGTGCGTTGGCCCCCTCTTCGTGCTCCAGCTCCTGGTTCTTTGGCATTTGCATAGGCCCATGGCTAAAAGTTGTATAACTACGCGCTTTTATGTGGTTGTAGCCCCGGTCCTGTGGGATCTGCCTGGGATCCAAGGGCTAAGCCCTATTCCAAACTCTCGCTCGTCTGCGCTCTATGTGTAAAGGTTCGGGTCATATGGGGTTAGGCCAGAAACCATGGGCTATTCCTTGGCACTGATTGTTGTGCAACCGTGCTCATATATGCTGAAAATACAACCAAGGGTTAGGGCTAGGCCCCGGTCCTTTCCCCCACTGACTCAAACCATATTCAAATTCAAATAAAATTTGCGTCGTTTAGTTTACAAGCACCACCCATAGGGATGGCGGTTAGCCCGGCCCTGCCAGTCCTCAGCCCGGAGGGGAGGTCGCGGGTTCGACCCCGGAGAAACCACAAAATATTTTACACAACCATTAACCAACCATAGGGTACCATGTGGCAACCCATGACTGGGCCATGTGGCACCTCAAAAACCAACCACAAGTCGCCAAGTGTCAATCGTTGATTGGTCCACATGCCTGCCATGCGTCAACTGTCATACTGCCCTGTCAGCCTGCCACCTATCAGCCTTTGTGTCTTCCACATCACAGCCCTACCACGTCAGCTGTTGACTTCACCCGTGCCATGTGTCACCCTTACAGTGGTGACATGTGTCACCCCTGGATTGGTCCAGCTATCTACCCGTACGCCAAATCAGCATGCCACATGTCACCTCCTGGAGCTACCACATGTTGCCTCCTGGGGTTGCCACATCATCTGTACGTCCGTAGGGCCTATACAAGCATCATTCCATGTGGCACTGTACGGAATGTACAGTNTGCATGTTTGCCTTTTCGGACAAAACGCGATATCTTCTGCATACGGAGCCCGTTTGATGAAGTAAATATACCGTCGGAATCAGGAAGATGAGACGGATGCAATGGCGCTAGTTTCGTCGCATTCCAAGTACTTTCATTTTTGAGCATTTTTAAGCCCTATCAGGCTTCTGGATCCGATTCTGGATCACTGTTGATAAATAATTTTTCCTCAGCCTCTAATGGAAATTCTTTCACCGACCGCTAATAGAAACTTTTTCCTTGACCACCAATAGAAATTTTTTTCCCAACCACCGATATAGACTTTTTCCTCAACCATCAATAGATATTTTTTCCTTGACAACCGATAGAAAATTTTCCTCCACCGCGAATAAAAAAAATCATGTTGATCATCAATAAAAGGATTTTGTCGATTGTTGATAAAAAAGGATTTTTCTAATCATTTATAGAAAGGATTTCACTAATCGTTGATATAAGGGATTTTGTCGATCACGAATGCAAGGTTTTTTTCAACTGTCGATGAAAGATTTTTAGTGATTTCCAAGTAAGGTAAAAAGAAAAGAGAAGAAGAGAAGAGAAAGAAAAGTAGAATAAGAGAAGAAGGGAAGAAGTTAAAATAAGGAGAGAAAGAGAGGAAAGAGAAGAGAGGAGGAAAGGAAAGGAAAAAGATGGACAAGGATAAAAGAAGTTTGTAGCCGAAAAATTGTTTTTTCCACAATAAGAGAAGAAAAACTCATAATCAGATGTAATTTAAAGGGGTATGTACATAGTGATGAAGGATACTAAAGTGTCAGTGAGGGCCAGTAGCCAATTCTTCTTCAATTCTCCAGAAAATGCCAATTAGTGATTTTTAAATATCCGAGTGGTGCTCAGTGACTAGGAACCAAATAAAGAGGAATTCGTTAAACCGATTCCAAAATGCAGACATAACGATAATTAGTTGATATTTTGGTTGAAATCTAAAGGATTTGGTGTGGAGATGTGGAAATAGGGAAAAAAACAACTATTCCGGGACACTTTTTGGGGATTTTTAAATCTTTAGAGAAGAAAAAGGGACCACATATAAATAAGATCACGAAAAAATTATTTAGTCAACATTTTACCTCCTCAAAAATACAAACAAATTTCTATTAATGAATTTTTTTCCATTTTTTCTCCATTTGGGAGATAGCCGGTTTTGGATAAAAATTATAAAGTTTAGAGAAATTGTAAGAAGTGCAAAGTCATCAATTCCATATTTATACAAAAGTTTACTAGACCATCGGATTCAAGATCTGAAAGATGTTGTGTATTCATAATAATAAATTATATATGTTTCCAATACATAATATTTCCTAGTTCCTAACAGATTTCTTGCTAGAGGTGGATGAAAATGGTCTTTTAGTGAGATTGGACCAGTCAAAATAAAGCACATTTGAGTAGAAATGGAAAAATTCAAAAACCTATAACTTTTAGCCTATAACTCAAAATGAGTCATGAGTAAAACCATTGTGAATATGATTCAAACGAGATCATGTATAAAGGATAGGAATTTATATTAGTGCATCTATGTTCTTCATAAATTTAGATGAAAGAACACTTGTAACCTAATTAATGAAATATTTTACAATGTATAGTTCTATCAGTAATTTTTGCATGCACATTTTTGTAGAATTACAGGTACAGGAAGAACGTAGATTAGGTTTATAAATGAGGACTAAAGATATGGATGATGCACAAGTTTCTTACAAACATGGTGATGAAATCATAGTATTAAATATCATCCTGAGAAATGTAGAAACAGAGTCCAGTGGACATATAAGATTAGTGGATCCTATAGGGTTGATGAAGAACTTGCAAAGGGAAGTGAAAAACTATAGAGATGATAATGAAAAGTTGATAAGAGCTCATAGGGAGAAGAAGAAAATTAATTCTTACCTTATATAGAGTCTAAATAACCTACAAAGAAAAATCAACAAAGAGTCCAACATAAAACATGCATCCAGTGTAGGGCATGTGGAAGAACACATATCTCATGATAGGAGGGATGACTACATAGGGTTGAGGCACTGAAGAACTATTTGTAGGAATCACCATTCACCTATTCATTCAACCATAAGATCACCTGCATTATCGAAATCATAGATAATCCAAAGTAGATCCCCTATCAGACATCAAAGGAGAAGGCTCAAGTTAGATAGTTTGCAGGGAGAGATCAAGAGGCTCAAGCCACCAACATTTGATCAAGAGCATAGGAAGGGAGAATAATTTGAATACTAGTTTTTGGGCATGAGAAAATATTTTCATCTACATAATTACTCATCAAATATGGAAGCAAAGATTGTCATATATCATCTTAAGGGGAAAGCTTCCATGTTGTGGGACTAGTTGAAGCAACTGAAGGATATTAAGGAGAAGAGAATTTCTTGTAAGCATTTCAATAAATAATTTCAATGTAAATACTTGTCAGAGAACTATTATGACAAGAAAATGAAAGAATTATTTGATCTTAAATTAGGAAACATGGCCATGGAAGATTATGAGAAAAAATATTGGAGCTTCTAGCATTTGTGGATTTCATAAAGGATGAGAAGGTTAAAATTCAAATATTTCTAAGTGGACTACCATCATTCTACAAGGATAAAATTTGATTTGACGAACCCAAGAATTTGGAGGAAGTCATGAGAAAAGTTAAGTATTTGTATGAGAAGAGTAAGGTAGGCTAGCTTTTCAAAAATATTGGGATGACAAAAGTAGGCCATCTTTCCAACACTTGAAAGATTTATTAACCAGTAAACCTATATTAAATATTTTAGATCCAAATGAGGATTTTGGTGTGCACACATATGCATATAAATAAAGGCTTGGTGGAGTCCTTATCCAAAATGGGAATGCAATTTTTTATGAGTCGAGAAAGTTGAAGGAACATGAGAGAAATTATGCTACCAATTATTTGGAGCTCGCAAGCATTGTTCATGCACTAAAAAAGTGGAGGTATTATATCATGGGTAGAAAATTTGAGTTGAGGACAAACCATAGTGGTCTGAACTATTTGTTTGGATAGCCAACATTAAATTCCATACAAACTAGATGGATGGAATTTCTTAGTGAATATGACTTTGACATCAATCACATTAAGCGGGAAGAAAATAAAATGGTTGATGCACTCAACATAAGGGTGCATGAAATGCATGTTACAACCATTAGTATGCACAGTTCATATTTTAAAAGTAGAATTTTAGAAGTTGTGAAAATAGACCCACATTATGCATAAGTTAAATAACATTTATAGCAAGATAATGTACAATAGAAATTTAAATATTACAAGTTGGAAGAGGATGGAATCCTCTTGTACATGAAAACAGTTTATGTTTCTAATTCTTGAGGGTTGAGAAATTCAATTTTAAAAGAGATGCATAATTTACCATACGTTGGACATATAGGGTTTCAAACAATAATTGCAGCAGTCAGAGGCCAATATTATTAGCCCAAAATGAAGAAATATGTGGTTGATTTTATTTCTAGATGCATGGAATGTCAAAAGATAAAGGTTGAGCACTGACATTTAGTGGATCGCAACATCCATTTCCCATTCCTGAGTGGAAATGGGAGGTTTTTACCATATATTTCATTACCAAGTTGCCTAGAACAACAAGGAAACATGATTCCATAATGGTAGTGGTGGAAAAGTTTACGAAGGCTACACATTTTATTCCAGTCAAGATGATGCATAAGGAAGCCAACATTGTATAAATGTATATGAATGAAATTGCTAGGATACGTGGAATGCCTAAGGAAATAATATCTGACAGAGATACTAAGTTCACTTCCAATTTTTGGAAAGGGTTGTCCAAAGTATTTGGGAAAAATATAAATTTCAACACAGCGTATCATCTAGAATTAGATGAGCGGACAAAGAGGATCAACCAAATAATTGAAGATATGTTAAGGATGTATGTAATGGATTAGCCTTCCAAGTGGGAATACTATTTTCATTTGGTTGTGTTTTCATATAAGAATGGGTATCAGGAACCATTGATTATGAGCCCATTTGAAGCCTTGTATGTAAAAAATGCAACACGCAAGTGAGAGGGGATAACCTAGCAGACATAGTCATTATTGGGATAGAATTGCTAAGAAAAAAGGAAGAGAAGATGATAAAGATATAGGAATAATTTAAATACTATGTATGATATGTAGAAAATCTATTCAAACAAGGGAAAAGGATATAGGACTTCAAAGTGGGTGAGCATGTATTTATAAAAGTAAAGTAAAAAAGGAGCTCGCTGAAATTGGGAAATTTCCCAAAGTTGGCAATGAGATATTGTGGTCCATTTTAAGTTCTAGAGAGGATAATCTCAGTTTCATACATTCTTTCATTTCTTGCATCCATGAGAGCTCGTAATGGGTTTCATTTTTCTTTATTAAATAAGTATATGCATGATCCTAACCATGTGATTGATTCGACTGTGATACAGGTGGAGCACAAAGGGGACTTTCGTGTGGATCCAATGCACATCCTGAAGATTTTTTGAGGTCCTAACAAGCTTCCAACTATGTATGGCTTTGACCTCAAGTTGGCTCTAATCTTCAACTGTCACACAATTATTTGTTGTTGTTTTATAACAACAAACTATTCAGGAACTTGACTCTTGTTTTTTTAAGGTTACATAACCTTTTAAGGTGCTCTAGCATGTAGTTTTATTAGCCAATAGGATAGTACATGCATGCCTTGAATAATAATAATAATAATCTAATTTTAAGGTCACATCCAAGATAGACACCAAATTGGTGTATGAGATCCCCTTGTTTGTGGGACAAGGGACCCCCTCCGCCCAGAGATTTGATTGGTAAAGTCTACAAACATATACATACCCTACCCCCCTCTGGATTTGAACTTGTGACCTCTTAGGAGAAAGAAAATGTTCTTAACCATTATGCCCACTCAGGTTGTATATGTAACACACCTCTAGATCTTTACAACTGAAATAATGTTTTTCTAAACTCTAGCATACATGAAAATGAACACAATGGTTTTCTGTCAACATGACCCTGTACAAAACCCCCTGGGGGAAAACCAGTTTGGAATATGAATCTATATATGTGATGTAAAGTGAGATAAAACAAGTACTTGAAACAAATGAACCTAATACAAAGGTATCTCCTCTTGATCTTCTATAGAAATCCCATAAAGATGATGTGCCCCTCTCCCTTGTTGCTCAATCCCACTGAAAGCTTTCACCATTTCTCCCTAAATAATTATTGAATAAACCCTTTCACACAACTCTGAACTAGTGTGCTACCTCTCCAACGAAATTGTCCTCAAGGAAATATGACAAGTGCAAGTCCTCCCTGATATAAGTGTGGCCTCCTCCAAGAAAGCATCAACACCACAAAATAATGGAAGCATAAGACTCTTATATCCCTCCATGGAAGTATGAGCCCTTGAAACCCTCATCCATTGCTTCCATATCCATCTTCATTTCTCTACTCTTCCTCTCAAAGTGAACAAAAGATATAATGATCCTCTCTTGGCCCTATGTGCCCCTCTTGAACCTCCATAAGGAAACCTAAGAGATGGATGGTTGAGATCATTCCATCCCATCTCTAATCAAAGGTTGATATCATCC
Source organism: Picea engelmannii (assembly GCA_009831015.1). NCBI lineage: Eukaryota > Viridiplantae > Streptophyta > Pinopsida > Pinales > Pinaceae > Picea > Picea engelmannii. Next base: position 75,132 of record ML833495.1, read on the forward strand.
CACAATAATCTCACTCACAAACCCACTTTGGGTTAATTTCCCTAAGTTCACTTTATGTCCCCTCATTCACCCACAAAGTGAATAATTAGTCACTTTTTCCTAAGTGACAAAAATTTCACTTTTGACTTAAATATCCTAAGTCAAAGTTAAATTAGAACATAAAGGTAAAGTATAAGGTACATAGTAACAAAGTATTTCCCACTTGTGGTTAGAGACTCAAAACCTTAAGGGGACCATTTCCCAAGGTACACAAATCTCAATACTCCCTCTTACTGAGGAAAGTGTTTCTCACCAAGCCCATTGTATCTCTCAAGTAGACATGTTTTTCCCTTAGCTGGGCCTTGGTGAGAATATCTGCAATCTGATCGCAAGTCGATATATATTGCAATTGTACTGGTCCTCTCTGAACCCAATCTCTTATGAAGTGGTATCTAATCTCAATATGCTTCGACCGGTCATGGAAAACTAGATTCTCAAAGAGTTTGATACAACTCTAATTATTGCAGTGAATGATGGTCAGAGGAAAATCCTAACCAAATAATCCTACCAGTATCTTACAAAGCCAAATGGCCTTGTAGCTGGCCTGACTGGCCACCATATACTCTTCCTCAGTAGAACTCAAAGAAAATGACTTTTGTTTCCGGCTATACTAGGAAACAAGTCCTGACCCAAACCCAAAATAACACCCTGAGTTGCTCTTCCTGTCAGTAGCACATCTTGCCCATTCTGAGTCTGTGTAGCCAACCAAACTGACTTCATCACCTCTGATATAGTCCAGTACATAATCAACTGACCCTCCAATGTACCTCAACACATTTGTTTCCCCAATCTAGTGAACACTCATCAACTCTACCATATGTTGGCTGAGAGTGTTCGCGGAAAAAAATATATATGGTCAAGTTTTGACTAGATACATCAGTGAACTGATCAACTGTATATAACCTATAGCAACCACCAAATGGGAATGTGAAGAGATAATATTCTTCCAGTTGGTGAACATAGGTGTATACATGGGCCTGCAGTCCTGCATCTCAAACCTGCTCAAAATATCTACAACATACTTCCCTTGTCAAAGGAATATGTCACCCTCCTCCTGCCATACCTCCATACCTAGAAAATAGTGCATCAACACGATGTTACTCATCTCAAAATCTGATGCAAGTCCCAACTTTCACTTAGCTATGAGATCCTCTACACCTATGATGAACAAGTCATCCACATACAAAATGAGAATGAGCATGTCCTCACCTCTAATGATGTAATAAAGGTCAGTATCAACATCTCTCTTCTAAAAACCCATCTGAGGCAAGTATGTATCAATGCATGAATACCAAGTTCTGGGAGCTTTCTTCAGACCATATAGTTCCTTTATCAAAAGGAACATGTGAGACTCTCTCTCACTCACTTAGAATCATTGTGGTTGCTCAATGTACACCTCCTCCTCTATAAATCCATTGAGAAATGTGGTCTTTAAATCCATCTGATGTATCCTCCAACCCATCTTCGTCGCTATGGAAATAATACTCTTGATTGAGGTGTATCTCGCAACTGGTTTGAATATCTCATCATAATTGACTCCCTCTACCTGAAACAATCCCCATGCCACAAAATGAGCCTTGTGTTTCTCTATGTTTCCATCTGTAGCATACTTGGTTTTGTATAACCACCTGGAAGTCACAACTGACTTCCCCACTGGCCTCAGAACCACGTCCCAAACATCATTGCACATAATGGATTCATACTACTCCAGCATGGCCTCTCACCAAACCTATTGGTCAACTACCTATGAAAAGTTTGTGGCTCTATATCTTAGATTTCCTTCCCCATAGCCAAATAGGAACCAAGTCTCACTGGTTCTTTTCTCTCTCTGAACTATCTCTTGGGATCTCCTACATTCTCCTTGGCTTCCTTCAGGGTCTCCTAAAACCATCCCGGTTTCCTCTTCCCTGAAGAAGTCAAAGGATAAGTAAGATCTCCCTACCTAAGAGTATATGCCTCAGGCCTAGTCTCAACACTATGAGATCTTGAAGCCTCTTCACCCTCTGCATGATCTCCCCGTGGCTGTGAACTTGAAGTTGTGCAAGGTGACCCTGTCACCCCTGAAACTGGTGTATCAGAAACCTGAGGTTGTGCTCCCTCTGAGACATGAATATGTTTCTTTGCATCATCCTCAACAATGAATCTCGACTCGAGAGATCTCTCAAAATCCATAGCCTCCTCAAATATAACATCTATGCTCACCACCACTCTCCGTAGTGATGGAATGTAAATATGGTAGGCTTTGGGGACCTCGAATTATCCAACTAGAATCCTATGCTAGGCTGTGGGGTCTAGATTTTTCCTCTTCTCTAAGGGTACATGAGAATAATTCAAGTAACAAAAATCCTAATGTGCTCGACATCGGGCCACCAACCATTGAAGGCCTCCTCAAAAGTCATCTTCCCGAAAATCCCATGGGAACTCTTGTTCTATACGTAAACTACATTAGAACTCACCTTTTCCCATAGGTATAGAGGCAAACTCTCATCATGCAACATATATCTTGATGCACCTATAATTGTTGTTGGCACAAGGGCAGACCCAGGGTTCAACTCTTCAACAGCACACCAACAAAATCCTAACTACCGACCCTTTCGGCAACACCTGCGAAGCAGATAAAGTCTCACCCGAGGTAGAGACAGGAGCGGTTGCAGGACTGTAGTGTCTGCAACCATAGTTGGGACACAGATTTGTGATTGAAACACCTTAGCAGAGAACTTAGCATTTATAGATCACTAGTATTTAGCCATAACTTACAACGCAGGTAAACCCTAACAACATATCAGCGCAGTATTCACCCAGATCTAGTATATTCGAGCACTAAGAAAATTCACATAGGTTATATCTAGCATTCATTCATATTATTAAGCACAAAGCATCAATAGATCTATCTATCATTCATCTATATCAAATCACTAAGCAAGTAAACACATAAACAAATCAATACATCGCACAAATCATAGAAACACGGGATATACGTGGTTCACCCCCAGCCTGCGTCTACGTCCACCAACTCTTCTTCTCTTTTATTGTCTTCTGTCAATATTCTACATGCACAGAGCCACAAGATCCTGCTCCGCATAGGACATGAGATTTGCGCACACTTTTCTAGATACTCCTTCCCTGAGCTATATTACACCACAAAGCCTTTACACAGTCACTTGCACTTATATCTGCAAGTTATCAACATAGCATGCACAAAGAATTTACAATTTTCACTCATCACTTTGAATAGGTACCAAGCCTCCTTCCCCAATCCTTTATTACATCGCCTAGACTTATATTTATACATTACAAAAAGGGCCTAAACATGGGTAAACACATGGTCTAACATCCCTATACCCGTTACATAAGCCTAAAACCCAAAAATCCCTAAACAAGGGGGCGAGATCCCACAATCTCTGCTTCGACTTGCACTCTGTCTTCGACAGCCTATTGAAGTCCCAAAATAGGTCAAAAATTGACAAAGGATCTTCAAAACTTGGTCAAGGGACAACAGGCCCCCAAAACTCACCTTTGACTCATCTTGAGTCACTCTGATATGGGTATCTCTGCCTCAAAATCCTCGATCTTGGCTCGAGTTGCTTCAACCTGTTGTTGCACCAAAGCCTCCTACTCAACGAACTCCTGAAGAACTGCCTTGTTCACAGGTCCCTCTAAGAATTGTTCGACTGCAGAGACTACTTCTTCCATATCTTCTCCTCAGCATTCAATCTCCTCAAATAGTTGGCACACTTCGTCCTAGATTGGTTGGAGCCTCTGAGGCACCTCCATAACTTTGCTCCATATGGCATGGAACTGCTATTGAGAAGTGTGATGTTCCTAGGATCACTTCATCCTTTCAACTGTTGACAAGAGATTCAACTATGTGTGTATTTTCGCTGCTTGTTGTTTTGCCTCCTAAAGTTGTGACTCTAGTGCCTTTAGTTCAGGGTCTTCAGTAAGTTTCTCGTAGGTTTGTGAACTTCTACTGCTAAGTTGTTTACATTCTAGAGAGAATGCTCTTATCCTCTCAACTATGCTCCGGGCAGTGGCTTCTCTTTTGTCTCGCATGTCCTACAGGGTATTTGGCACTATTTGTAGCTCTAGGTATGCGATTCTCTGTTGAAGTTGTTGGATGACTTCCGCAAGTTGCGCTACTTGATGCTCCACTGGTTCTTCCACCTTTTGATCTAATCCTGTCATAGAGGGAAGTTCTCTATTGATTGCATCTTTGACTCTGAGTTTCTCTGCGAGCAACTTCTCTTTCTATTGCATGACCTATGCTTTCTCTTCTTTGAAATTTTACTAGAGGGCAGCCTTTTCCTGCTACGCAATCCTGCGTTGCTCTATTTTTTCCTCTTGTGCTTGCTTCGGGTTGTGACCTGTTCTTTTTCTTCTTGTGCGCGATGAAGGAGAGTTTCGGTCGCATCCACTATTCTATGGAGTTGGGAAGGCTCATCTCCCAACTCTGTTTCTTCTAATGGAGGGGGCACAGTGCATACTACGCGGCTGGATTGAAGGGCTTGTTATACCCCTCTGAGTTCTACCCCAATTCTATCATACATGGTTTCTTTCTTGGATTCATTGTTCTACATAATATCCTGCGAGGCATTTGATATAGCTTCGATGATGAAGTCTAAGTCATCACGTGTGTCTAGAGTCTGCAGATTAGTCTTAGTGGCTTTGGAATTCTTCCGCAAGGTAGGTTTCATGGGGGAAACCTTTATTTTCTTAGAGGGATCAGCCTCATCAACAAGATCCCTAGGTGGTGCTACTTCACCTTTCTTCTACTAGTATTATTTTCCATTAGTCTCTCATTTATCTACTTTGTCACTGTCTCCTCGTCCAGGTGATTCTAAAGAAGTTTCGTCTGATGCACAGCTCAGGTTTTGTACCTCTTCTATCTTCTTCCTTATGCTGGTTCTAGGTGTGTCATGCTCTTCATGAGTGGCCTCCGTTATGCCAATTAGTTTGGGATCAGACATTTATGCAGGGTCAGCAGGGATAAGGATCTCTGCAGACCAGTCCTTAGTTATCTCTCTGAGGTCCTCCTCTGAGAGATAACTGAGTCTCTTCTTTATGCTCATCTACATGGGCAATGATATAAATAAAGTGTCAATATGCGTGGAACTTCATGAGGTTTCTGAGCCAGTGCAGGGTGTTCGTTGTCATACGAGGGACAGCCTCAATAGCCCTCTTTAACTAGAGATAGTATGTGTGGAATAACACATTCGACTGCCACTTTTTTCCCATATCGCTCGAGTACCAAAGTGTGGTGAACTTCCCAGTGAGTGGCTCGAAGGGCTCAATGTCTGAGAAGGTCTCACCTTCCGACATCTCCCAAGAAGTAAATGTTATGAGGATTAGGAGCCAGATAGAGTGGAACTCATAGCCCTGATCCTAAACTTTGCGGCAATCTGATTCTATCTAGTTGACTAGATACTTCGCCCAGTTCATTTGGAGTCCTTCTACACATTTTCTGGCAAGGTCAACAACAAACCCTGTGACCTGCGTAGGCCTATTCTTTCTCATCATCTTTCCTTCGATCAACTGACAAGCTAGACGCATTGAGCCATTCTAGATGGAAGCTACCTTGTAGCCTCGTGTCCCCTTTTCTACTTCACCATAGTTATCCTTAATTCTCTGTGCCAGGGCACGGTCTGCAGCCTTCCCTGGGTAGAAGTATTGTGGGTATGGTCCCTGCATACTCAATCCAGTGATCCTATGGATCATCATTGGGTCAACGGTGATGCATCTGTCTAGCCACAGATAGTCTCCATGGTATCATGATAGCAGGAGATTAACACATGCGTTAACTTCCTGGTGCCTTCCAAAATGTGGTATCTTCATTACGTTCAGGATAGTGGACTACGCGAGGTTCATAGTCCATGGTTGGGAGATTATCCTCGATTTCTTCCCCTTCATCCTAGTCAAGTATCTATGAGGAGAGAGCATACTATGGCTCTTGCATTCCCCTAAGTTGAAGTCACTGAATTTTAATGTTGCTTTCTTATCCTGTTGTGTTCTAACTGCACGTATCCCCTTCGGGAGGTATGCAATAACTAGGGTGTAATCAAAGTCTATGGGAACACTGTCATGACTCACCGCACCAGACAAAGGAAGGATGTAGTCGGGTAGGATAGTTGGGATTAACTTCGCTCACCAAGTCATCTTGATGCTTGGTTCTTTTCTCTACTGTGGCTTGGGATGGTCTATATCCACGAGCAGTTGACGGAGAGGCTTGCACTCCTCTCATTGATGAAGATTGAATCCCTGTAGACATTAATTTTTTGGCCATTAGATCGATTAAGACTTCTTCTACACACTTTTCAGTTGCACTGAGTTCATCTGACATACACGCTCTCAATCGGTTAACTCATGTTGACAAATGGACGCTCAATGAAATAAATCGGGTGGTGAAATCTCAATAAACACAGTGTGGTAGAAATGAGTTGTTTTTTCGACTCGGATACAATTTGAAAAAGTTTTTTCGGTGCAACAGTCGATGGAATAAGTAGATAGTGAGGTAATGGATCTCTCCAATGGGAGAGAAGCCTTCATCAATTCAGTTATGTCCATTGCGGTGTAGTCCCAATGGTATGATGACGAGATTTCTAGTCATGACTGTTGATCTAACCATTTGGGAAAGATTTTCTAACTTTTATAATGCTTCCAACGGTCATATCACTCTACCATGGAAAAGTGCCACATGGCATTGTTCTGATATCCCAACAAAGTTCCATTTTTGCGAGCCTTCCTTCTGCGAAGTCCCCTATGGAACCTTCAGTAACTTTTCTATCTTTTCTCTCTTCTTACTGAGCTTTCTAGCCTTCTTCCCTGTGATATTTGACTCGGTATTCCTCTTTCCATTCTGAATCTTATCTCCTTTTGGCATAGTAACGTTGCACTATTGAGATACTTTCATAGCGTTCAAGGGAAATACTCCTTTTGGCATAGTAACGTTGCACTATTGAGATACTTTCATAGGGTTCAAGGTATCCTTCTAGACATTTGTTCACTATCTCAGTTTGTCCATCAGGTTGAGGATGATAGGATGAGCTATGAGCCAATTGAGTACCCAAACAAGAAAATAATTATGTCCAAAAGTGTCCAGTGAAGATGGGATCTCTATCACTTACAATAATCTTTGGGCTGCCATGTAGCTTTTGAACTGTCTCCATGA